>CAJVPU010002510.1:0-10492 GCA_910591775.1 Dentiscutata heterogama | reverse complement strand
AATATAAATTTTTAGTAATTTTTATCTATAAAAAACTCTCAATTGTTTTAAAAGCAATTTTAAAAATTTAATTTTTTAAAAACTATTTGATTAAAATTAATTCAATTTTTTTTTATAAATAAATTATAATCATTATATTTATAGATATAATTTTTAAAATTATAGAATTAAAACTGATTGAGATATTTACCTTATGACAAGACTTATAAATCACCCCACATATATAATAGTTAATGCTAGGATTTATAGTACTCTTTTTATATTAAGATATTAATTTTTTTTTTTTAGAGTTTATATGACAATATATAGTACAAGACATCTAGTTATATTACAAAATAATTGCTTATAGTAAAAGTTTAATAACTTTTTAAAAAATAATTTTTTTAAAGAAAAACATTTTATTATCATATTTTTTAAGACCTAAAAAATAAAATTATAGAGAGTTTTTTTAAAAAAACCTTTTTATTAAAAAGTTATTTTAATTTAAAAATTTTTTAATTTTATAATAAAATTAAAAATTTAGCATTTTGTTTTATTAATTAGTGCTAAAATTTTAGCATTTGTATTATATATTTTAAATTTTAATTTAATAAATTTTTTTTTTTTTAATTATACTTTTTTTAAAATTTTAGCACTATATATATAATTTTATATATAATTTTTAAAATTTAATACTATTTATATATGCTTTAAAATTTAGTGCTGTGATATCTTTAGATGTCTCATATTATAGAATTGGTAATACTTTATTTAACTATTTTTGTCTAATTATTGATTAAATTGCAGATTTTCTAATCCAAACTATTTATACTTGTCTTTAGCTATTCATTATTCAAAGTCTATTTTCTTAGATATACTTTATTAGATAAAAGTATTTAATCATATTGTTGTGACAAAAAAAAAAGAAATTATTAAAAGTTAATGAGTTTTGTTTAGTTTAGTTTTTAGATTTTTTTTTAGATCATTTATAGCTAGCAAAATATATTAACTATTTGTAATATATCAAAAATATAAGTATTAGAAAATATTTATTATACTTAAAACAATTAAGGTATAAATAAGTTGTTTTATCAAAGAATAGATAGTGTGAATTATAGTTAAGAATTTTTAGGTATTTACTGTATAGTATTTAAGAAGGTATATAGGATTAATAAAATATTCATTTTTAGCTTTGGTAACTAGTGATAAAAAAACATTATTCAGCTAAAGAAAATCTATAGCTTCTTTTGTATAAAATAGTCTATAACAATTTGTATTTATATACAGTAGTATTTTATATTAAGAAAATATTAATACAAATTACAATGATTTTTAATCCATAATTATAATATAAAGTACTCGATTAAGTTAATTTTTTTTTATTTTTTTTTTTATTTTTTTTTTAGTTTCTTTGCTTTATTACTTAAGTTCTTTTATTTTTTTTTTGTCAATACTCCAAACTGCAAATTTTCAAAAGAGTTGTAAATTCTTTAATATACTATGTATTTATATTCTTCTTAAAAATTAAATCACAATGCCAAATATTACAAAGAGCTTTTCTAGCATACTTAAAATTTTTAAGAGCCAACTCCAGATTAATTACTTTGCCCTGAGAGTTTAAATATATTTTAAAGTAATCAATTAATAATACAACACTTGTTAATTTATCAGAAAGTATCACTATTATGCTTTTTATAGAATTATATTTAGATTGTTCTAATGTATTTGTTCTTATAGTCAAATAATCTAAATTGAACTTTAAAAAAGCAAAAAATATAATATAATGTTTTTTAAATATTTCAGGTTTTTGTCTAGTCTCCCATCTACTAATAATACCCAAATCAGTTAAATTTCTCTGTTAGTTTTTAATATAATATTATATTAGGAATCTAAAATAAGACTTGAATATATATAAGCAAGAATATACCAAAAAACCATTAGTGGCATACAAAAATAGCAAGTTATCTTGTCTATAGTTCATTATTTGATTCATTTAGATTAATTATAAGGTATATTGATAGAATTAATTTTTGTTCAAATTCTATACAGAAATTATAATCTAGTATACAAATTGGATCATTGATTAATTACAACCTGTAAAATGTTTAATTTATATTAGCATCATAAATAAAATGAAGTTCAATAGTAAACTTCCTATTGCCATCTATTTATAGTACCAAAGGAGGTCAATAGGATATCAATTAGAGCAATAGTACTTAATAGGATACCAATAAGATACCAATTAGGTATCAATTGGATATTAATAGAGTCAATAAGATTTTTACTAATTGTAAACTATTTGGTTAATAGTCATCAATCAAGACTATTAGGATACCAATTTGGTATTAATAGGGTTTAATAGAGGTTTCTAAGGGTCTATATCATTTTTCAGATATTTTTTTTCTTAATATTCATTTTTCTAACCCCATTTCTTCAACAATTCTTTTTCTAATACTTTCATTTTTCCAATATTTACTTCCCTAATATTTTCTTCCTTGATGTTTTTATTTTTACCAACAAATCATTTTCCTGGCACTTTCATTTTTCTAACACTTTCCTTTCCTTAACACTTTCATTTTTCCAATACTTTTATTTCTCTAATACTTTCATTTCTCTAACATCTTCATTTCCCTGACACTTTCATTTCTCCAATAATTACTTTCCTGATCACATTTCTTTAACAATTACTTCCCTGACATAATTATTTTTCTGACATAATTTTTTCTTACAAATCCTTTTCCCAGCAATCACTTTCTGATCCAATCCTTTTTCAGCATAATTATTTTCCTAACAAACTCTTCTTCTAACAAAAATATCAACCAGATATTCCTTTCCTTAAATTTTCAGTATTATGACCAGTAGGAAAGCTTGATAAATCAATTATCCAGTTAACTTATTTATATACTTTAAAGTACTAGCTCTTAGAACTCAAGTATTGTCTAGGTTTAAGTTTTTAATTTTTTTTTTTTGTCTTAGATTCTTAAATATTATAATTTTTTTTTTAAATTTTGGTTTTAATTTTTTTTTTAATTTTTTTAATTAAATTTTAAATTTTTATAATTTAACATATATGCACTATAACACTTTTAATATGAATATAAATATATATTATGTATTACATAATTTAGTTATATACATGATTTAATAATTTAAAGTCTGATCTCAAGTACATATAAATAAAAAAAAAAAAAAACAAATAACTTTCTAGGCAACTAAAAAAACTCTTTCCCGTAGATTATTAAAACAATAAAAATTAAGAGAAAAACACTTGCAAAAATACAAAACAAATAGCTTTTATATATATTTCTGGCCCTTTAGGCACACTAAGTATTATAGATTAGACCCCAAGTTATATACACAAAGCTAAAAAGAGACAGAAACATATTACTCTCTATTCCCGAAGCTTTCGAACCTTTTTTCATCCCTCCAACTCAATCAAGTGCTACTCTGATAGATCCCACTGGGACTTCAGACAACCTGCCAACAAAACAAAACCCTACCTTACCAGATAACCCACCACCACTTAAAAAAAAGAAGATAACTTCACAATCTGAAAACACCACAAACACCACTTCCATCTCCGCTACCATTGAACCCTCATCTCCTACACCAAAAAACTCAGCTCAAAATAGAAAATTTAGTAAACCCCTATCAAAAACAACTATGATATTATTAGAACAAAACAAATAAACAAGTGTGGGAAATAATACAAACAAACAAAATAGCATAGAAATTAATATAAACAAACAACAAGTATGGGAAATAATGCATATAATCTAAGATTCCAGACCATAGATATGGTAATTGATCATCACAACACACCTGATCCATTTCTGAACCTCAACCAAGATAACTCTGAAACTCAGATCTACAACAATTGACCCCATCAAGCTCATGTGAAAAACTCAATCAAACAAAGAGTTAGATGACCAGATAGACATCCAATCTAATGCAACTATCAAATCACTCTCACCCCCAAAGAAATCATATAGCAGCATACTCACTTCTAATCTATCTAAAAAGAAACATATTAAAGATGACCGTTCACTCACCTGGTGTAATTCAGTTACTATTACACTAGCAAAAGCTTGTACACAGGAATTCGATATGACAACCTGGAATAATGATATCATCATTAATACTTTCTTATCATCAGAGCTTCTTTTAAAATTTTTTCAACACAAAATCCAAACCAATTCAACTCAACACAACCTACCAAATGCAATTAAAACAAAATTTGAGTACTTTGACTCAGCCTTTTTCTGATCCTTTACAAAAAATAAAGAAACACAACCACTATACCAGAAAGAATTCAACTCACGTCTACAAATAGTGATAGAGAAATACAAAAAACTGCATAATGTCTGCTTTATAAACAAATTTAATAGAGATCAAATTTTGCTAAACTCAAAGCCAAACTAGCCATCGACTTCATATGCAACACAGACTTTCTTACCAATAGTCCACACAACTACACTTGAATTATTATATATTGTCTTAACTTTGCACAGATAAACTGCCAACTCAGCTTTGAAGAACTTCGTAGCTTAATCAACGAAGCACACTCGACCTTACTTATTCCTCTACTACCAATTCTACTTGAAATAAAACTGCCAATCCAACAAATTCTCCTCTTTCCGTTACCAATCAAAGATCATAAACTCATCCAAGCTACAGTGTTGGCTTTACGAAAAATTTTTATTTTTGACAAACTTCCTGACAGCTATTTCCTCATGGTTCTTGAACCACTTCCAGATGATCCGGCTGATCTTCACATCGAAATTAGAGACCTCTTTCCAATTACAGAGCAGGCCAGACTACCATTTCTCTCTGAATACTGTTCAAAACTAATGAAATACTATATCATAAAAAGAATACCCCCAAACTACTTTAACCTACCCGAAGCAAAACCACAGCTTCCATCAATACCCCAAAACCTTATCTCAGCAATTCGACATCTATTTCCCTGTAATCCTATTGACACATCAGAATTTTATAAATATGTCGACATTCTTAAAGAACACTACAGCTTTTGACACATCTCTAACGATTTCTTCATACAAAAGAAATCACTCCTAAAGGACCCACACTCTATCAAAACAACTGGAACCTATAATTTCCCTATTTCTAATACACACCAAACAAAAGAATTTGTAGCAGAAATCAAAGACAAATACAAATTTAATATCCCTCTTCTACTCTTCTATATGATAGTCAATCCTACAAACAAACTCCCACTTCCTAGTAAAGCTAACCTAATCACCGAAGTTAACTTAACTATACCTATCACAAGCCCCAAAGCACTAGTTAACACTGCTTGACTTCTGAGAGAACACTACTTCTTCTATTAAATCCCAAGTGAATAGATCGAGATCCACATAATCTCAAATACCTCAGCCAAACCACCACTTCCATCTCAACTCTCTAAAATTACCTCTTACTTAGAGCAAACTAATCTTTATCACACAATTCATATCCCTATTACTAACTATAAAAATATTGAAAGCACTATCACAAAATTATGAAACCACTTTAATTTCCAAGGCACATCTCCTCATCTTCTTAACCTTCCTAACTTACCGGACCCCTATTGAGACATCCTAGATAATTATTTCCCACTTCAATGAATAAAACTCATCAAATCGGCTCACTGCCTACCAATCTGGACCACTCTAATTTATCCACATCACAGACAACACCTGCAAGCTTGCATAACTTCTTCTTTTCACAATATTCTAACCAACCATCGCCTTTCTCTGTTTTTAATAACGACACACTCTTAATCACCAAACTCGACATTCACAAATACTTAAACATAGTTACTCATAATGCACAAGGACTTACTGACTTACTCAAACTTCAAGTCTTACTTGAATTCTGTGCTACAAATGAATACCTCATTATCTCATTAACCGAAACAAAATTAAAGGACTCCGCATCCACATCCCTTATTAACCCATACTACCACATATATACATCTAACTTCTCTTCAAAAAACAAAATACAATGTGAAGCAAGCCTCGGCACTTCAGTTGTACTGCACAAAACTCTACAACTGTATATCTACAATATACAAACATTTCTAGACATCACAATATGTATTGATTTTTACTTCTCATCCAGCAACAAGCTTCGACTCATATAATTATACCTACCCTCTAACTACCCAGACCAGTCAACCTCAACCCAAAACACAAGAATTGGTATACTATCACTCTCAGTGACTTTAATGACAATATGAAATGCTGCAAAAAAACCTCCAAACTATTCTCTACCTTGCAATCCTTATCATCTTCAAGTCTTCTCGATTTCTTCTCAGTTGCAGAACCCACCTGGAAACGCAGCCCCCTACATAGTCAAATTGATGACATTTGGGTTAATTCTTAACTTCAGCCTACCTATTCTGTTAGACTCAACAGAAATCACCAACAGTGATCATATGATTATCCAGACTACTTGGACAACTGTCTTTAATCTCAAAATCTCACAAACTAAAAAAAAAGAAAAGAAAAATCTATCTTTATAAACAAATGAACTCAGACTCCTGGCAAGAGTTTTCAAAAGCTATTGAAAATGATTTCAAGACCTTAAATATATCATCACCCCTTACCAACCAAAACCAACTTTTTAAACATTGGAACAAGTAGTCAAACACAATCAAGGCAATTGCTAATCAGAAAATACCAACAACTCTCAAGTCATGAAAAACCTTTTATGCATTTTTATCAAAAGCTACCAAACTTTATATAGCACTCAAAACAATCAACAATACACTTTGTGATATCCACTCGATTCAACTCCTATACTCACCTACTTTCATAGCCCAAACAATCAATGCCTCGCTCAACAAGATAAATTCTCTAACCAAAATACAAACAACACCCGTCAACTCGATGATTTGACAACTAACTATGCCCAATTCCTTGCAACACTAAAAAATCTAAAAAATACAATATAGAAAACCTGAAGCATTGAGACTAAAGCAGCACAAAAAGAAAAAATAAACTTCTATATCTAGCAACGCTACAATGATATGGAAACAAACACCTCAAGAATGCTTAACAGCATACTAAAGCGTGGAAAAGCAAATATTTCTTACGACAAAATAATCATCTCTGATAAAATAATTACGAATCCAAAGAAAATAAAACAAGTGACAAGAGACCACTTCAACAACTGGACCAAGTCTAATTCAACAAACACAAACTTTGAACAGGAATAGACACCCTACCTACAACCTCTCCCCAACATCTCACCTCATATCTACAATAATCTCACTCTACCAATAACGTATGATAAAATAACCACTACAATCAATGCTACTCCAATACAAAAAGCAACTGGGCCATCAGGCTTATCCAATGAAATATTAAAACACTTACCTTATACTGCAATCTCATCATTACTTCTAATCTTCAATGCATGTCTGGAATTGGAACAAACACCAAAAAGCTAAAGAATGACAAATATATAGGCTATTTCAAAAAAACAACACTACAATAACGATTTAAATTATACATGTCCTATCACACTAATTGAATACATACGAAAAATTTTTACAAAAATACTAACACTCTGCCTAAACCAAATACTTACTAAATACCAAATCCTTTCAAAAAACAACAATGTAGCCCTTCCATTTACATCAACCCTTTAACTAATCCAAACCATAACTCATATCATTGAACATGCAAATATCACCAACAAAAAATATTAGATCTTTGTACAAGATATGTTCAAGATATATGACACTGTCTACATCCCCCTTCTCATAAAAACCTTGCAAAGAATTCATATTCCAAAAAAATTACTAACCTTCTTAGCCATCTCCTAAATAGCAGAAAAAACACTGTAATAATAGATATTGGAATGACTGAACCCTACACAGTACAAGACAGAATTGACCAAGAAGAAACCTTCTTCCCAATACTCTGGAGAATATACTATGATCTATTAATCAGCTGAATCGACACCACCTACCAAGGATATCTGCTAGATACAAACACTCCCTTCAGGACTATATCAACACATGCTTCAGTAGAAGTATACATAGATGATACCATATAGATTGCAAAAAACAAAAACGAATTACAAGACATACTCGAGATAGTCAACTCCTTCCTATCTTATGCAAACATCAAAGTCAACCTACACAAATCAATATTAATATTCAACAACTCTAACTCACAAGCATCTATTATATTCTATGAACAGACTATTCCTAATATCAAACCGAAAGACATTTTCTGGCACCTGGAAGTTTGGCTTACCTGAAACCCTCACTAAAAGTAGCTAAAACTCTAATCATGAACGAAATAATAACCAATATTAACAAAATCCAATACACAAGAATTACAGATAAACAAGCTATCTATATTATCAACAATGTGATTCTAATATGGGCTGTATACCAGATGCAAAGTATACATCTAACAAAACATGCTTGCTCCAAAATTACAAGATTTTATACCAATATAGTAAAACAAAAAGCATGGCTTGCCTGATCTACGCCCAATTTAACAAACTACTACCTTGCAATATATGCACTAAATACACTTTATAGTATCCAACAACAACAACAAATTAGAACTTTAGACCACAGCATCCATTCACAAGACTTCGATAACTCAAGCATCAAGATATAGTTACAACAACTCCAAAACACAGCTAATTCAAACCAATCTATCTTCTCTAAACAACTAATCTTCTCCACAAACGAATACAAAACAAATATTGCACAACTAATAATAATACTTCATAACCTAAATATCTAACTAGCACACCCAACTAACCCATAGCCAATCCCAAAACAACTTAAAAGCACCTCAATCAATTCAATCCTAATGTCAATTAAACAACCAGCTGCAATTAAACACAAATTAAATATACACAATATCACCTGCATAGAACAATTTCTCGACTATACCAACACCCACACTCTTAACTGGCACTCATTTCACCATAATATCCAAAAAATTCCTAGAGGAAAAATCCCTCACTGGTTCAAAAATATCACTGACAAGATAACTGACCTTGCCAACCTATCTACTACACTAATTTTCCCTAATCCATTCATATTTATACCAATTAACCTACATAAATGTAGATGAATTATTATCTATTTTAAAAAATTCAGCAAAACATCAGCATAACAAACAACTCAGCAAGAATTAAACACTACACCCAACACTCACTCAATCCAAAACAACTTGTTCCCTGTTTGGGATGTCAGAAAAAAAACTACTTACTTAAAACCAAATTCTGCTTCTTTACAGCCCCAATAACATCAATATACAATATCCAAGTTAACTGCAAGAAACAAATTTATGGACAACTCAGTTGCCTACTGCGGCCATTAATATCATATCCTTCTCAAATATACAATACACTTTCCTCCCTACTAATGACAGATTATTGTACCACATACCGCTTCCTACAACTATTTGATAACATCAAAACCTAAATTTGAACACCATATACTAACTCTACTTTCCCTAAGCATATACAAGTATATATTACAACCAAATCAAAAAAGATAAACTCAACTGACAAACAAAAAACTCCCTTCTCACAGATTTAGTTTCAACACAACTAGCAAATCTGGCACACTACAAACAAATCCTTCTCATCTTATATCTATACTATATTCACAATACTAGCAATAATTTACACCATTCTTCCTCCCTGAACAAAAATAAATATTACTACTGACAAAAGTTGGCTACAATCAAAAATTTAATCCATACTTAATCTACCATTATACTACCAACAACACCTTGCAAAATCCTATTTAACAACATAATATCGACAATAAGAGCAATTATCTTGGCTAAAGACCACATTATTAATACAAACCTATTAGAAAGAAAATCAAGATCCTAACACCAAATCTCCAACTACACACTAATCTCACAACACAAGCAGTATTGAACTCCAATTTTACACACTATATTAGCGGCATTCCTACAACATATTTGATCTATCAAATATCTAAAATCATACAAAAAGCAAAAGCTACTATCCAATAGAATAAACAAAACTAAATCAAATCAATCATACAAAGACTTCCAAATATTAACTGGAAACTAACCTTTGACTATCTAAATTACTAAGACAATTCACTCAGTCGAAATACCTGCCCTACCAAATCAATCTTAAAAACTTTCAAAGTAAAACTACTAACTTCTGAATTGCCAACTCACTTACATCTTTACCACAGAAACTCATCAGCACACCCCAATCCTTTTTGTGCGAAATGCCCCAAATACTTGAAGACACAGTTCACATGCTCACATACCCGCACAATCTAATCAAAATTGATAAAATTATACATAAAGCAATAACTAAAGTATGCCAAACAAATGAAATAAACACACCAACAACGCATGAGTTCATACAAGACTTTATTACAATCCATATCAAAAAACAAATCCCTATCAGGTTCATCAGCTCAACAACACCCACAAAATTAGGGTTAACTCTTCAAAACAATATCATAATCTCACAAATATAT
>CAJVPU010002509.1:0-10497 GCA_910591775.1 Dentiscutata heterogama | reverse complement strand
GTTCAAATTGACGAAAGTCGAAACTAGGTTTCGCGTTTCGTCAGCGCGAAACCTCTAGGTTTCGCCTAACAACTCTATCCCAGACTACATCCAAATAAGAAAATAATAAAATTATAAAATAATAAAATACTAAATAAAGAAAAAGAAAAAGTTCCAGGCATAACACAGGTTTGCATGAATTGCATAATTTGGACTTGCATGAATCTAAAGTCTATTATGATCGGTAGCCTAATGTGTACATGATTAATCAAGTAATAATCCAATATAAAAGGACGTAACTTGAGTATGGGTGGTTAAGACTCTTGTGTGCGTGGTAGGGGCACGTGAGGATTTGAAAATATTGTCGTTACAAGAAGTCGAGGTAGAAGTACCTAATGATACACAGTTTTCGTGGTTAAGCCAAGCGAGTAAATACGAATAAAGAAAATTGACGAACACACGGCGAACCAGTAAGAACTGCGACACTATGTTATGATGTAAGCACAATAAACCCAAAAATTCAATTATCAATAACGGCTTGTAAATCATATGGATAATCGAATAATCGTAAAAATCGGATTATTGATTATTCGTTCGTACGGATAAATTGGTTCCATTTCTTGTTTAGATTTCCCATCGTTATTAAAGCAAACTTTATTAATAAAAATTTCATTGTAACCGATAATTTATTTCGTAGAACCCTTAATAATATTTTAATACCCTTTTTCGTTCGATCTCATTTAACGTTATATCTCATGCTGAAATTATTGGTATTCTACTATAACTGTTAATCTGCCGGATATTTCGGCTGCATAAATGATTTTCAGATTTTGTAACTGTTTTATTTGACTGCAGAAATTTTTCCGCTGCCAAGTTTCATTAATAGTGGTGTGATTCGTTCAAACCCGGATAAGGCCGTGCCAATTTAGTTCTTTGTTTAAAATTAAACCCCCTCTATTTTTTAAAAATTTATATGAAAGCGTAGCAGTATATTAACCAATCAAATTACATCATTACTTTTTATTTTTTACAGCCAATAGAATTATAGTATTTTTTGTGTTGTCTTATTGCCTTCTTCTCTTTTGTGAGCTATTTTAGGTTATGTTAAACATAGAATCAACTTGGAATGGCCTAATAAGGATTACACTAGAGTTGTGCAACGAAGCCTTTTTTCCAAATACGAGTTTCGGGTTTCGGATTGTAGTTTCCGAAACCTCATCCAAAATCCAGAAACCTCATCCGAAACTCGAAACCCTATCCGAAACCCCGAAACTGTTAAAACTTAATATTTGTTCGTTATAACTAATTATGATAAGGCTAATATGCTGGTATCTATTCTGTACATCGAGATTTAATTTTAGTATAGATTTGATTGTAGTTGATATAAATGTATCAAACGTATATTAAGCAATTAATAAATATGAAAGATTTTTTGTACATATTAATAATAATATTAAAAGCAAATAAATAATTAGGATAGATATCAAATTCAATGAAATTTTTTTATATGAGTTCTATGAATCAGTAGAATTCAAATAAAAAACGTTTCATCGAATTTGATCAGGTGGTTGTCAAGATATCTTCGCTCAAAGTTAAAAAAAATTAGAGTGAAATTAATCTTATTCTACAATCAAAACTATTTAATAAATATAATATTATTTATTTTATATATAATTTAGATTTAATTTATTTAAATAAATTTATAAATAATATCTATAGTCATTTTTTGAATTTTTAATTATTTTTTTTAAACATCACTGCAAATAATTATCACTTTTTTATTATAAATTTTTTAAAATTGAAGATTTGGGATTAGGGTTAGGTAGGTTTAGGTTAGATGGTTAAATTATATGTAAAATTTTGTGCTGAAAACTTAATACACAAATTTTGTTCTCATTGTAAAATATTTTGTCGTCCAATTATTGGTTGGTTACACGAAATATTGTAATCTTATTGGTTGCATGGTTTCGGGGTTTCGGATTATAGTTTTGGGTTTCGGGAGTTTCGAATTTAGCTTCGGATTAAGACTTTTCGAAAATTGTTTCGGATAGGTCGTTCGTTGTCCAACTCTAGATTACACAAATCAAATTCATACCCGTATAATTAATCAATGATTCAACTGACAGATTATTACCGATCATTATCTAATTGATCGAACAGTTTGAAAAGATTACATAAAAAAAAAAAAATACGTACGAATAATTTGAATTACGCACAGATATGAATTTTATACAGATTAGCCTGATTGCAGTAAATCAATAGATCACATTTCCATTCATTCATTAAGGCTTTGTTAGGAAGTTCGTTATTTATTATTATAATGTTAGCATTTTATATAATTTGTTCGAGTATTTATTACTATATATAATAATTATGCAACGGTAATTTGTCATCCTTTAATCGTTAATGCGGTGCAGTATTCATTTTTTACTGTCTTTGTTACGTCATTATTAATGATCGACAGAAAGCCTTCCTCAAGAAGAAATTTTGCTTCTACCTTTTTTTAATATATATATTTCTTGATCATGAAAATAGCGAAAATTGGATTTAAAATATATACGAATCGTCTAAGTCAACTTGAATTGTGGTAAAAAAAAAAAAAAAAAAAAACATCTTTTTTAGCATTTATTATTCAAATGGCCGACAATGTTACTCAATTGTACCTAGAAAAAAACAAATCACAAGATTTTTCACGAATTAATGAAATTGTTAAAGAAATGTGTAAATTGTATAGAGAAGAAAGATTGAGAAGCCAACATCCCCGTTCAATTCTTGAAACATTAGAGCAATTTCTGATGGAGAAAAAACAAAACCCAGATGATATTATTAATTTTTGCTTAAATGATCATGTCAATCCTATAATACAAATCATCCTTGCAAGTTGTTATTGTTATGGTATATGGGTCGAAAAGAATGAACATAAGGCATTCGTTTATTGTCAAAAATCTGCAGAAATGGGTGACACTGTTGGAACATATCTGGTTGGATATTGTCATCTTTATGGAACTGGTGTTGAAAAGAATGAACATAAGGCTTTCATTTATTTTCAAAAATCTGCGGAAATGGGTGATGGTAGAGGTGCATCTCTTGTTGGATATTGTTATATTCATGGAATTGGAGTTGAAAAGGATGAGCATAAGGCATTTATTTATAGTCAAAAATCAGCAGAAATGGGAGACTCTGGTGGAACATTTCATGTTGGATATTGTTACTATGAAGGAATTGGAATTGAAAAGGATGAACATAAAACATTCATTTATTATCAAAAATCTGCAGAAATGGGCAATCTTAATGGGATATATAATGTTGGATATTGTTATGATGAAGGAATTGGTGTTAAAAAGGATGAACATAAGGCATTCGTTTACTATCTAAAATCAGCAGAGATGGGGGACACTGGTGGAATGTCAAGTGTTGCAGAATGTTATCGAAATGGAATTGGAACAACAAGAGATCTAGATAAAGCTGAATATTGGTATCAAAGGTAAATTTTTTTTTAAATCCGACCAGGGAATTATAAGAAATCAAAAAAAAAAAAAAAACCATTAGTTTAGGTCAGGTAATTTCGTAAGTGAAATTCGAGACATAAGAAAAATTTGTTACACCAGATCCTGGTATTTGATTGGTAGATTTGGGTCGTTCATGTCTCCCAAAGCACAATAAATTAGGATATTCATTTATTATATATTTATATATATATATATTTATTTAATAACTTAATATTTTCATATATTCATATTGCCTATTAGGGAAAAGGATTTAACGTTAGGCATTAAAGGTATTTATATTAACATAATTAATTTATTAAAAATAATAACGTTAGTATTTTATTATCTATAATTGACGGTTCTACTACAGAATCCCGACATCCAAACTCCCGCAACTCGAAATCCCGAAAATCAAAATCACAAAAGTACCAAAATCTCGACAATACTAAAAATCTGATGTTATATTAGGATTTAGTATTTTTTTGAGATTTTAACCTGACGGGATTTTGATTTTCTGGATTTTAGATGTCGAGATTTTGTGGTAGAACCATTATTGACGAAGTTTATAAATAATTATTAGATAGAAATAAGTGGATATATAATTCTGAAATTAACGATGATTTAGGAAAAGATTTGAAAAAAATATTGAACAAAAATAAATATCGGCTATCTTGGATTTCCTTTGATGAATTTAAAGATATTAATGTGATAGGTAGAGGTGGATTTTCAACTGTATATTACGCTAAATGGTATGACAAAGGTCAATACATAAACAGGCGTGTTGCGCTTAAATTACTTCATGAATCAAATAATTATCAAGAAGAATTTATAAAAGAGGTAATTTTTATTAAATATTTTTCATTAATCATATTATTCTAGTGATGTGAACCGCGCGAGATATATTGTATAATTCGGGCATAAATTTCGAATATGGGGAAAAACATATCCCGTGAAGTACGCACGGGATTTTGAGAAACCGTATATTGCCCATCACTATGTTATTCGTGATTTATCATTTATATTAATAATTCGAATATATATTTCTTTTTAATAATAAGTTAAAAGCATATTGCGATATCGGTCTTAAAAATCCAACTTTTTTAAAATGTTTCGGTATATCAAAAGACAAAGTTTCTAAAGATTACGTTCTTGTCATGAAATATGCTTCAAAAGGTTGTTTGCGCAAAAATCTGCATGCTATAGCACAAATGGGATGGAAAGATAAATTGAATCTGTTACAGTGCATTGCATCAGATCTTCAGATAATTCATTCTCATGACCTTATTCATCGAGATTTACATAGTGGAAATATACTATTAAATAGCTTAAAAAGTGCGTACATTGCAGATTTAGGGCTTTCAATAACGGTTAATATTGAATTAAAATCAAAATCTGATGGAATTTACGGAATTTTACCATACATTGCTCCTGAAGTTTTAATCAAACATCCATATACTAAAGCATCTGATATTTACTCATTTGGTATAATAATGTGGGAAATTTTATATGGTAAACCTGCATCCTTTGAACAAAAATCCGAACTACAATTTCAGTTACAAGTTTGTGATGGTTTAAGACCACATATTTATGAAAATTCAGCAATATGCTACGTAGATTTAATGAAGAAATGTTGGAATACAAAACCAGAAAAACGACCAACAGCAACAGAAATTTATGATATTTTCACAGAATGGCAGAGTAATGAAAATATTTTATCCGAATTATCCGAATCCGATAAAAAGTTACAAAATATAAAAGATGAAGTTATTCAGAAATATATAGAATTAAATTATAAAAGTAGTTTTATTTCATTTAATAGTGATATTATTCTACGTATATTATAGCATTGCTTGAGAATCTTTTTTTATAGGCAGTAAATAATATGAATTGAAAATACCGGATATTATAGATAGTAAATTATATGGATCGGATATTATTGAAATTTAACATGATGTTTGAAATCAGAAGACATAAATCTAAAAGATGAAGACGAAGAAATTCCTGATGATATGTGATTTCTTTTTTAAAAGAGAGATAATTTAACTTGTAAAAATTTTTTTTAAAAAAAATTATGTCTCATGTGTATGTGCTATAGACTCGAAAAATCGTCCAAGCTCCTGATAACTCAATCCAGTCACAGGACCTCAAGGGTCCATGTCTGTATTAATTTATAATTCGTAACACACATATTTGAAAGCACAAAAAGCACTGAGATCTAATATTTCCCTTAGATATAACTTATATTTTATTATTATTATATTATTTACTTCTATTATTTGTATTAGATATATTATATCCCTATATAAATATATTCTTTTTTGATTAATAAGTTTTTAATATAAATTGTTAAAAAGATAATAAATCAGTAATAGTCCAATATAAACTATACAAATACAGCCGCACTCCCATATAGTCACATCTTTGGGACCCAGAAATTAAGTGATTATAGACAGGTGACTATACAATTTTTTCTATAAAATCACTTATATATGTTGTAGGTGGTTATGGGATATTTGTGGATTCTGAATCAACTTAAATTGATTTTGGATCTTAAAAATACTTAAGTGGGAATAGAATTTTATGCAATCAAGCAATTACAAACTATATATATTTAAAGTGATCGTATTAGTAATCATGAATATATTTAATGCAATTGAATTGTATTTATTATTATGTTTTGCAAAGATTCTTATCCCAATATGTCAACCCAAGAAGAATATCCTTTTATTTCAAAACAAGTTTTTAATGACCTGGTCAATAAATATCTTGAAGGAAAAACTTTAAATAGATGTCGTAAAACCTTTATTTCAAAACTGACTATGAACTTATTATTGCAGTACTTCACGATCTAGTAATACAAACTTAGGGACGTCAAAGGATCGATACTGGATTAAAACTCAAGAATTGAGAATCGAGACTAATTCAAATACTCAAATAATCATCTTTATGATATATTGTGCAAAGTTCATATAGGCATTTAAAACATGTTGGAGCGTTCAAAATATGGGATGTTGTAAGAATTAGTTTTAAATTTTATCAAATATATATTTAATTAATTGTAAATTGTATAATACATACGTTTCTTTTTTTTTTTTCTACTAAGGCTTTATTTTTTCAATTATACCGATAATATAAGCAATATTTAATGCAATTTACAACACATATGTAATATATAGAATAATACAAATAAACTTTGATTCCGACATTATAATAGCTTATTTCTTTTAACCATTTGGCGACGTTCGATAAATTATGTACTCTTTTTTGCAGTTAATAATTTTTTACGTCCTTTATTTCAGAAGTTTTTTTTTTTGAATTTTCGTTGACTGTGATGAAATTTGGTGAAATAGATAAGACGCTAATTTGTCTATTGATAAAGATTCGGGTTTTTCGCATCCTTCTTAAATGTCAATGCCGGCAAGAAGTTGGCTATTATCTTAGCGTAACTGATGATGAAAAACTTTTCAATAGATATTGTATGCTTATTAGGTCTTCGTCGCTATATAGTTATTAAATAAATTCTGAATTATTATTTTTTTAAAAATTAAAATACCAAACTAATTTAAATATCTTTTTTAGACGGCCAAACGCTGCTTATTTTCACATTTGGCACAACTTATGACTCAAAAGCGACGAAAGTATTTGACGAAGTGACATAGGTAGATTTGATATTTTCACATTTGGCACAACTTATAACTCAAAAGCGACGAAAATATTTGACGAAGTGACATAGGTAGATTTGATATATTTTATGGTTTTGTTTACCTAAATCCTAATTTGCTTGTAATTAACGAAAAAAAGCTTATAATATTAAAATACATGCTTATAAAAATTTTGCATCGCTTTTTCTTTGGGGCAAAAAAACAATGAAAAAATATTAATGACAAACTAATAAGTAAATTTATTTTATTAACAAAATGACGTCGCATGTACGTACATAATTTTTTGTTTCTAGTTCTGACTTTTCATACCGTTCCGACCTAGATTTCCGGACGATCATCCGACCCCAACCTGGTATACATTTTCCAGGTGCCAAATATGTATCACCGGAAATCTGGAAATCGGCAATTTTAATATTCATAACCCCTTAAACTTTTCTTAAACTTTGAACGAAGGTATCTCAACAACCACCAGGCAAAATTTAATGAGCTCTTATTTATTCGAATTCTACAGATACGCAGAATTCAAATAAAAAAAAGTTCATTAATTTGGCCTAGTGGTTATCGAGAAATCTTCGCTCAGGCGTTAAAAAAATTCAACGAAATTTTTCTCAAACTTAGAACGAATATATCTTGACAACCATCAACCTTTTTATTTGAATATATATCACGTAGAATTAAAATAAAAAAAGTTCATCAAAATTGGATTGATGTTGTCGAGATATTCGCTCAAAGTTTGAGAAAAATTTCTATTTGATAGACATGGGTTTTTTAAAACTTTGGACGAAGATATCTTGGTAACCACTGATCCAAATGATGAACTTTTTTTATTGAGTTCTATGATTCATAGAATTCAATTAAAAAACGTTTATAGAATTTGGTTTAGTAGTTTATGAGATATCTTCACTCAAAGTATGAAAATTTTGGCGCAGCTTCTATTTTGATGGTTTGAGTTTTTCTTAAAAACTTTGAGCGAAGACATCTTGACAAATACCAAGCTAATTCTGTGATCTTTTTTTATTTGAATTCTACAGATTTGTAAAACTCAAATAAAAAATATTCATCGGATTTGATTTGGTGATTGTCGAGATAACTTTGTTCAAAATTTTTATTTGATTGATGTTTTATTTTTTAAAAATTTTGAGCGAGATATCTCGACAGCCACCAAGCCAAATTCGATATTTTTTTTTTAATTCGAATTTTCATGTTCGTAGAACTTTGCAGATTAACCAATAGTCTGTATTTAGCTTTTATTAATCTGCAATCGTTTGACATCCGATTTAAACAAAAGTATTAACAAGTATTTGACTGTCAAATTTTTTGTTTGATTGTGCCGAGCACTATTCATAATATAGTTATATTATAAACATATGATATTAATCATGCTAATAGTGACTTAACAGAATTACAAAAATATTTTTAAAATATTTTTAATATATGTTTAACACGTATTTATCATCCAATAACTTTAGTTATATCGTAGCTATATAATAGTTATATGATAGTTATATGATAAACATATTTAGCAAAATTTTAAAGTTTTGTGCTAAAAATTCAAATATATATATATATTATTAAATTTGGCTTAATATATCTTTGCTCAAGTTTAGAAATTTGTCACAGCTTCTGTTTTGATAGACGTTGAGATTTTTAAACCTTTGAGTGAAGATATCTTAACAACCATCAAGCCAAATTTAATAATTATTTTTTTATTTGAATACTACAGATACATGGAATTCAGAAAAAAAGAAAAAAGCTTGTCGAGATATCTTTACTCAAAGTTGAAAAATTCTGTCGCAACTTTTATTTTGAAAATTTTTGAAAATTTTGAAAGAAGATATCTCAGCAACCACCAAGTCAAATTCGATAAATTTTTTTTTTTATTTGAATTCTACGGATTCGTAGAATTTAAATAAAAAGAAGTTCACGAATTTGACTTGGCGATTGTCGAGATATCTTCGTTAAAGTTTAAAATTTAATAAATATGATACAAAAAAGGACTTGAGATTTCCCGTATTATTTAGCTGCACAAACAACCAGCTCTTGTACATTTCTTGATAAAATATTGAAAAAGCGAAAATAGGAGAGGAATTTGGGGAATTTTTATTCGTTGGCAATTTATCTGCAAAAAAAGCCTTCAGTGTGCTGATCAAATCATTTGATGATCACAGTAAATTGGAAAAGTGTTGTAATATTACTACAATATGTTAATAAATTTTTTTTGTTATAATATTATATTTTAAAGAATACTATTGTATAACTATGTTATTTGATAACTACTAAAAATTCACATACAGTCGCACCCCATATAGTCACCTCCTTCATAATCACATTTTCTATTTATTCATCTAAAAATTTGGTCCCAATTATATTGATATAAAGTTCTTTCTATAATGTCACAATTTCTATATAGGCACTATCACCAAATTTTACAAACAAATATTTCTATAGATGCATAATTTTCTATAAAATCAAAATTCTGAATTTTAAGCTTTTTTAAATAATAACAATTGTCCATAATATCACATTTTTAATAGCTAATTTACTAACAATATAAAGAAAATGTTGTAAGTTTAATCAAATGTCAACATCGATTTTCTCGATAACCAATAATTATAATACAGTATATTCAAATTTTTACCATAGACAGTATCCATTTTTCTTTATAATATATTAAAATTTCAGCTAAATTGGATTGATAGTTCTTGAGAAATCGCATACAGTACACTATAATCAATTTTTTTAAAAAAATTGTTTATCGTATCCAAGCAATATCTCAAGAACTAACAATCCAATTTAGCTAAAATTTTAATATACTATAGAGGAATATCGATTCTATTTAAAGTAAAAATTTGAGCCTATCGAATTGAGAAAATTGATGCTAAAGTTTGATTAAGTCTTATGAATTTTATATTTTCTAAAAATTCATAAGATTCAATCAAACTTTAGTATCAGTTTTCTCGATAAACAATAATTCAAATAGGCTCAAGTTTTTAGTATAGATATTATTGATATTCCTCAATGATATATTAAAATTTTGGCTAAATTGGATTGTTAGTTATTGAGATATTGCTTGGATACGATAAACAATTTTTTTTTAAAAAAATTGACTATCGTGTATAAACGATTTCTCAAGAATTATCAATCTAATTTAGCTGAAAATTTATATATTATAAAGGAATATGGATATATCTATGTAAAAATTTGAGCCTATTATAATTATTGGTTATCGAGAAAATCGATGTTGAAATCTTACGAATTTTATATTTCAAAATATTCGCTATAATATATTTTTTATATATGTTGTAGGTGGTTACGGGATATTTGTGGATTCGGAATCAACTTAAGTTGATTCTGAATCCACTTAAGTG
>CAJVPU010002508.1:0-10497 GCA_910591775.1 Dentiscutata heterogama | reverse complement strand
AGTTGGGGCCAAACAAGGCCATGCATTTAGAGAGACTATGCATTTAGAGAATATGCATTTAGGGAGGTCTGACTGTATAACGGATATCAGTTAATATATCAGAGAATGACATATTCTATTTATGATTAATAAAATAGGTTCAAATTCAGAGTATCTAAATAAAGATCCAATTCCGCCAATCCTCCAGAATGTAAAAAGGCCATCAATAAACGTATTTAGAATAAGCTGCACGTATATTTGAAATCGAGTTGTAGTTTAGAAATCATTTACTGAGTGTAGAGTAGGCTAAAGTTGATTCGGGCACTTGAGTCACTTTAAGTAATCCGATATGTAACCCAGTTAACAAGTTATAAACAGGTGAGTAAACCGGAGCTTAAATTTAATAAGCCAAAGTGGATCCAATCATAGTTTAAGTTTATGCAAGAATTTATTAAGTAAAGATATCTTGGGTACAACCTCCAACTGAATGATTCTAGATCAGTTATAGTTTAGCATACCGTATTACTGTATTACGAGATGTAGATATGATTATTGTTGAAACTTAAATCTGAGCTGGATCGAAATATCATGGCTATTTTTCATTATTCTGAGTCAATAAGTTATTCGGAATCTATAATTACCGGCATTGACTGACACCGAAAACTTATCGATTTGGCCATCGGCAATTTGTCCCAGAAATAATGAAAGTAGTTACAATATGTATAGATTAGCCGGCTAACAGCTGGCTTGATCGGTTTACAACTGTTTTCATTATTGAGACAACTAAAAATTTTCCAATGACCGAATCGATATCGGCAGGAATAATGACTGCAATTGTCAAAATTTATTGTAGATAACTAGCTACTGTTGCTGCTGTCGACTATCCTGGCTGGTTCTCGGGAGTGTAAGGCAAACATAGTGCATGCATTTATGGGATGATTGACTGTATTTAATTTATCAATGCTGTGAATCAATCATGGTTGCACCATAACTATAATATATACTCGTATTACTGTACTTGATTTGAAAAATATGCTACGTATATATAAAATATAGTATCTTAAAATCTTAAAAGTATGATAAATTGGGGGATCTTTTAATCAGTGCGACCACGTATTTTGATAATTTATGATACTTCTAAATAAAGTAAGTAAACAAAATTCTACGCTACGTCTTTTTCTTAATTGTCCTTTAATGAATTGCTAAAAATTTTGCATTGGCATAATTTTGTAAAACAATTGAACCTATTATACTCATTGACTGTTGATTAATACAAGATTTAATGGCTAAAATTAATAATATTTTGACAAAAAAATGTACAAAACGCGGCTAATTTAGACAATTTAGTATGACGAGATCATGTGATGTATACTGGTGACACGTCAAATCAGTATATATAACTTTAATCTATGAAACGCGTCCGACAAATAAAAAAACAACTAAGAATGTCAACGAAGCAACTGCCAACGAGACGAGCGAAAACAATAAAAAAAATTATAATAGACACTGACAGTTCTGAAGGTTTTTCTGAAGGCAGCGATTATGCTCCCAACCAACCGACAAAAGTAGACAGTGACATTTCTGAAGGCAGCGATTATGCTCCGGTATTAAAAGAAAAAAAACCGTCGAAGAAGCAGCAGAAAAAAAATAAAATTATAATAGACAGTGATAATTCTGAAGGCAGCGATTATGCTCAGAAGGAGCAGTCGAAACAGCAGAAAAAAGTTACAAAACCAAATCAAACAGATAAAGAAGATTCTGAAGGCAGCGATTATGCTCCGAAGAAGAAGAAACAGCAGTCGAAACAGCAGAAAAAGATTACAAAAACAAATCAAACAAATAAAGAAAATTCCGACAGCGATATTTCAGATATTGCGGAAGCTTCTACAAGTAAAACAAACCCTTTACACAGCGGAAAAACTGTAGAAGAAATATATCAAAAGAAGACACAAATTGAGCATATTTTATTACGACCAGACACTTACATTGGGTCTGTTGAATTTGTAACTGAAAAACTTTGGGTTTACAACTCGGAGACGGATTCTATGATATATAAAGATGTAACTATAGTCCCCGGACTTTACAAGATCGTTGATGAAATATTGGTTAACGCTGCTGATAATAAGGTATGAACTTTATTGCTTTATGAAAATATATACTGTATACACAAAATAACATTCATTCATTTATTCATTCATTTATGTCATTTATGGTAGATTCGAGATCCTTCAATGAGCACTATAAAGGTCAAGATTGACAAAGAAGAGAATCTCATATCAATATACAATAATGGTAAAGGAATTCCTATCGAAATACATAAGGATGAAAAAGTCTACGTTCCTGAATTGATCTTCGGCCACCTTTTGACATCATCGAATTATGATGATAATGAAAAAAAGGTTACGGGTGGTCGTAATGGATATGGTGCAAAATTAACAAATATTTTCAGTACTGAATTTATTGTAGAGACGACCGATACGACTGCTAAAAAAAAGTACCGACAAGTATTCAAGGATAATATGAGTGTTAAACAAAATCCAAAACTAACTTCATACTCAAAAAAAGAAGAATATACGGAAATAACTTTTAAACCAGATCTTGCAAAGTTCGGTTTGACAGAATTAACGGACGACATTGTCGCATTGCTAAAAAAACGTGTATTCGATATGGCTGGATGTGTTAAGAATGTTAAAGTCTTTTTGAATGATGAAAAAATTAAAATTCGAAATTTCAAGGAATATATTCAAAAATATTTACCACCTCCAAATCCATCTGAAGATTCAACTACGAAACAACCAGATGTTATACATGAACAAGTTAATGAACGATGGGAAGTTGGTTTCACTCCAAGTCAAGAAGGTCAATTTCAGCAAGTGAGCTTTGTAAATAGTATCGCTACCACGAAAGGTGGTACACATGTTAACCATGTTGTTGATCAGCTGGTTACAAGAATCATGGAAACTGTAAAGAAAAAGCAAAAAGATGCTAAATTGAAACCATTCCAGATTAAAAATCATATCTCCTTATATATTAATTGTTTAATTGAAAATCCGAGCTTCACCTCTCAGACTAAAGAATTTATGAGTTTAAAGGAAAAATCATTTGGTTCATCTTGCACTCTTAGTGAAAATTTTATAAACAAAATTTTAAAGTCTGTAATTATCACGGATATTATTGAAGAAGTCAAACAGAAACAGGATAGAGAATTAAAGAAAACAGATGGTGCAAAAAAGTCCAATGTTCTCTCTATCGAAAAATTAGAAGATGCTGGTAACGCTGGAGGCAAATATGCGCAAAACTGTACTCTAATCCTTACAGAAGGTGATTCAGCTAAATCTCTTGCTGTGGCCGGAATTTCTGTTGTTGGTCGTAAAAACTTTGGTGTATTTCCACTTCGTGGAAAGTTATTAAACGTTCGTGATGCATCACATTCATCAATAATGAGTAATGAAGAGATTCAAAATATCAAGAAAATTCTTGGATTACAACACAATAAACAGTATACATCCACAAAAGATTTACGATATGGTCATCTCATGATTATGACTGACCAGGATTATGATGGAAGTCATATTAAAGGGCTCATTATTAATCTTTTGGATCACTTTTATCCTTCCTTGTTGAAAATTCCTGATTTTTTACGCGAATTTATTACACCTATTGTCAAGGTATAAATGTTATATTATAATTTGGTCGTTAAAATTTCAAATTCAAATTTAATTCAAATTTCTAATTTGTTATCTTTTTATATATATATTTTATTTAAAGTGTACCAATAATCGAACCAAAGAGGTAATTTCATTCTATACGATACCTGAATATGAACAATGGAAATCATTAAATCATGACGGAAAAGGCTGGACCATAAAGTATTATAAGGTAATTATATTTATTATTATATTATTATATATATACGTTTACGTAATTTGGTTTGTGGATTAATATATGTATATTTAATTATTTAGGGATTGGGAACTAGTGAAGCTAGAGATGCGAAAGAATATTTTAGTGATTTACCAACTCATATGAAACCTTTTCGTGAACTTCAACAAGACGAACGTTCACTAATAGATATGGCATTTAATAAAAAAAAGGCAGACGCTCGTAAAGAATGGTTGCGGACTTATCAACCTGGAACTTTTATGGATCACAGTGTTGACGAAATTACAATAACTGATTTCATTAATAAAGAATTGATATTGTTTAGTATGGCAGATAACGCGCGTTCAATACCTTCAGTAATTGATGGATTCAAACCTGGTCAACGTAAAGTTATGTATGGTTGTTTTAAGAGGAATCTTAACAAAGAAGTCAAGGTCGCACAATTGGCGGGATACATCTCCGAACATTCGGCTTATCATCATGGCGAACAAAGTCTTACATCTACTATAATTGGTCTGGCTTATGACTTTGTTGGATCTAATAACATAAATTTATTGCAACCACGAGGTACATTCGGTACAAGGGCGCAAGGTGGAAAAGATGCCGCAAGCGCTCGTTACATTAATACAGCACTCCAACCAATCACACGATTAATTTTTCATAAATCAGATGATAATTTATTGAAATATCTCAATGATGATGGTCAATGGATCGAACCAGAATGGTATTGTCCAATCATACCAATGGTCCTTGTGAATGGATCAGAAGGTATCGGAACAGGATGGAGTTCTTATATCCCAAATTATAATCCTATGGATTTAGTCAAAAATATACTTCGTTTAATGGAAGGTAAAGAACAAGAACCAATGCATCCTTGGTATCGTGGTTTTAAAGGTGAAATTAAGCCATTGGAAAAAGATAAATACACAAATAACGGTGTGATTGAAAGAGTCTCTCCTACAGAAATAAAGATTACAGAATTGCCTGTACGAACTTGGACGCAAAATTATAAAAAAGATTTAATCGATAAGTTTATGGGATTTATAAGTAAATTTGATGAAGAACATAAATCTCATACTGTAGAATTTCATATTTCATTGAAGGATGAACTTGCTGACCTTAGTGATGAGGAACTTGCAAAAAAATTTAAGATCATTTCTACTATTCCTATATCAAACATGGTTTGTTTTGATCCAGAAGGACGTTTGAAAAAGTACCAAACTCCTGAAGATATACTTCAAGAATTTTATCATGTTAGATTAGATTTGTATTCTAAAAGGAAAGATTATTTGATAGACGAATTAAGACACGAGTGCCTTAAGCTAGCAAACAAAGTTCGTTTCATCAATATGAAAATAAAGCATGAACTTGAATTTGAAGGATTGAGGAAAAAGTCCATAATAGAATTACTAGAGGCTAATGGCTTTGACAAGGTTCATAAAAGATCTATTATAAGACGTGGTTTAGAAGAAACGAATGAAGCTGATGAAGAAGATTCAAATGATAGTGGTTATAATTACCTTATGTCAACACCTGCTTGGGCTTTCAGTAAAGAAGAGGTAGCGTATATATCATAAATCTATGCGAATTTTGTTTTTGCATCAGTTCAACTAAACACTGACATTTTTATTGACAAAAATTTGTCCTTTAGTCAGAAAGAATCAATTCTTTGAAGAACGAAAAAGAAATAGAATTAAGAATTCTTGAAGCAAAACCTCCTAAAGAGTTTTGGAAGGACGATTTAAAGGCATTTGAAGAGCAATGGAACGTAAGTATTATTGATTATATTCGTTCGTGTTTGCACAATTTAAATTGTGTAATTAATAAAAGTTGCCATTTTTAGAAAGATTTGGCCGAATTTGAAGAAAACATGAACACTGGCGGTGTAGTAAAAAAGAACAAAAAAAGAGTAACGAAACCAAAAACTACCGAGGTTAAACAAAAGGCTAAATCGAAATCTGCACAAGAAAAAAGTGAACAAGAACCTAAATCAATTAAGGATTATTTTAATTCGAAGGCAGATGATGTTTTTGAGGTAGACGATCAGAGTGATGTTGAGATGGTTGACTTGCCTAAGCCAAAACGAAAGAAAGCATTTGATCTAAATGAAGGCCCACGATCTAAATTGACTAAAGTCTGACTAAGTTTTCCCTTTTTCTTACGACATTACTACGTAATTTGGGTTCAGAAATCGGGATTTCTACCTAATTTAGGCTATAACCCAAATTAAAAAATGTCCTATTTTCGATTAGTAGTGTCAAACTCGAATTTATTCAATTTGTAACAATAGATACAACATTCAATGTTATATTACAATATTAAATTCTATATACACGTGAATAAATATTAATCCGATCCAAGGAATAAATAAATATGATTTAGTTAATTTTTCCAATTGAAACTAGCCTTTGATACCACTTTAGTGGATCTGAGATTACCGTGTCAGATATCAGCTGATATCGTAGGGGGAGGTAGACAAAATCTCAAGTCTAAAATATATACATATAACCAATTAGAATGATTAAGTTTCTCAGGAGGGGGGTGAGCTCTATACTGATCTCAGCTAATATGTGACACGCCCGTTACTGTCTAACTCGATTTACTTATTTTCGCGAGTAATACAAACCAAAAAAGGAAATTCAATTTTGTAAATAAACTAAGTGCGTAATAGGGTTGTGAGCTTTAGCGATAAGTTGGAGTTTCTTATATGTAAAATTTCATCCCCGTTATTTTTTATTAGTTAATCAAGGTCGATTTAAACTCTAGTTTTTGAGTATTTTCGTTTTCTTTTCTTTTTTTCTTCTTTCGCACGTGTTCGGATTCTTTGTCAGGCTGATTCGCGATAGTCAAAATCTGTGCTCTCTGATTGGCCATCTCCTTTTTAGGTTTTTATTACTCGCTAAAATAAGTGGCTGCCTGTCTAACTTGTAAAGCGGGCAAAATCACGTGATAAATGACCAATCAAATCGAAAAACTTGAAAAATACAAAAAACAACAGTCTAAATCTACCTTGAATAAGTTAAATAAAAATAATAAAAGAGCAATTTTGTATATATGCTATAACTATTTAAAGCCTATTCTAATCTTAATCTATAAGTATTTGCTAATTTTTCTCAAGTTTTTATTGGTTAATACTTCTAATTAAATGCAATTAATAATATAATACAGTATTATAGTATTGCCACATTACTGTTTTTTGAAGTACAATATTGGTAAATTGAAATACTATTTAACTACCAAGTTTTTTTAAATTTATAACTAGTTGTGTTTTAGTAATAATAATTTTGGCAATTTAGCTAGATTCAAATAACTTAGCAGCAACTTTTTATTTATTTATTACTAATATTAGACATAATTATAATAACAGTTAAATTAGTTATATGAAAAACGATTTATACTAATTATATAATATGATAGATATTTAATATACTAGATATTCATAGTATTAGATTCATATTGCATATTACTATACCTAATATAAAGCAAAGTTTAATAAGCTATTTATATATGTATATAAAATCAGATTAGCTATTGATTATCTATCTATTCAAACTATCTAATTCAAAATTTGTATGTTTTATAATAATTATTTTTTTACAAATAATTTTTTTTTTAATTTTGTATGTCAAACTAATGTTATAGTATAATGTTTCAAAGCAATATCAAAGCTATTAAACCTTTGCCTTTTCAATGATGTGCTTCTCTTTCAAATGTACTACACTTGACATTTTTATTACTAAATACACAAAGAACAACTTCTTGCTAAAATACTTAAACATAGTGTTTTTAATACTAACAGTATCACAAATTCAAACTCATATTGTGTATATACTACAAACATTGTCTTTAATAATAAAATACAAAAAGAATTAAAGAAAAAATTAAAGTAAGAATACAGACAACAAAAATATAAAAAAAAATAATATATAAAATATATATATATATATAAGAGAAAAAGGTAAAAAAAAAAAAAGTGCCAAATATTTTTTATTTCTGGATTTTATCTTTTATATACTTATCTACATAATAAAAATTATTTGTATATTTAATAAATTATTAAAAATTAATCTAATTTATATATTGTATTAAGATTTTGTAAAGAAACTTTTTATATAATAAACAGGTATAAAGAGCTATTTATAAATTTAATTTAATTATTAGAAATTAATTCAAATTATAAATTTTTATTAAAAAGCTATAATACAACTCTCCCTGATGATCATTTGTACCAAAACCTAGAGAAAAGAAAAACAAGTATAGGAGCTAATACACACTATACAACAATACTTTAGAGTATAAACAAAAAGAAAGAACACAGAAAAACACACTAGCACAGTAAACTACACAAGCAGGCAGCTAATATATAGCCCTTGAGTACAGAAAACAGTCATGGACTTTAAGCAAATTGATATCTCTCTAATATTTTGTGAAAATTTAGAAATCTGGCCTAGACTCTGAAATGTAGATCACAACATATAACAATAAACAAACACGTCAGCTAAGCAATTGAATAAACAAATAAGTATGAATATATGAACAGAAAGCAAGTATAGCTATACAAATAAACAAAACAATTACATGAAAAACAAGAATATATATATAACAAACTCATTCCAAACGACAGGCTCTAAAATTAACTAAGAGCAGAAACTGAATACATATAAAAATATTTTTCTAAAGTTGGCAGAAGAATTTAATGCAATCAAAGATGATTACAAAAAGAAAGTACTTAGAAAAGATAGAGAAATAGCTCTTATGGCAGGGGCAGAACCACAGTTAATATGCATGTTTAGAAATATGATTGAACTATTTGACTGGCTTGAATATCTTAAAGTTAAAAGTATAGACAAAAACCAAGCAGTTAAGCCTAAAGATATGCTAAAAACCAGGGTAGTACTTGAAGAGCAAGAATGTGGCTATACTAACTATGGAATTATAGAGAAATTAAAAATTAACAAAAGTAAACAAGTAAATAAAAACATAGTTATAGCTACAAAACAAGAAAAAGAAGAAATAGAAAAAGCCCCAGAAGCAGATAATAAACTCTCAACACAAAATGAAGAAAAGCTAGAGAAAGCAAGTAATGAGCAAAGCTCAAATGAAAATATACAAGTACAAGTTAAAAAAAGGAATTGCTAAGTAGTACAAAACCAAATAAAACATTAGTTAAAAAAACAGAGAAGAAATCCACACAAGTCTGCTTTATATTATAGGACATTCTGATTACTGTAAAAGCAGCAAGAATAAGAAAATGTTTATATTTTTATAGCCAAATACAGTTTAAAAGCTAGAAAATCTTTGGAAAAAAGAAAGCTATATCCTTCTATATAATTTTTTGGAATGAAAAAAGAAAAGCTTTACTAGAAAAGGCTTGAGCTGTATACTTTGAAGAAAGAAAAATATTAAGAATCTCAAGAGAGGCATTTACAAAAGAAATTCTAAAAAATAGAGCAAAGCATAAAGCAGTAGTGAAGAACATCACCAAGACAGCCCTAGAAATACTTTTGTTGAAACAATTAAGATCAGTTAATATACAAGCCATATATATATCACACAATAGCAATCGTAATCAAAGAAGTACAATCTTAGTGTATTTCGAATTAGAAAATAATATAAAACTGGCACTAAAGAAGTGGGTATATTATTATAATACAAAATTAGAGTAGAATTGTTCCAAATATGAAGAGAAGAAAGAAAATCCCAAAGTCAGCTTGGCAGTAGAAGAACCAGAGCATAGTTTTGCAAAAAAAAAAAGGAATTTTCATAGGAGAATAGAATTAAAAAAAAAAATTCAAGGTTTGGAGGAAGGAAAAGAAAATATAAGCCCCACTGATTAATATACAATAGCTGAAAGTACTACCAAGAACAAATCAAAAGAGCAAAGCAGTATAGTAGAGAATAATAAATTACATGATATCAGAAACATGCTTGTAGATATTATGGTAGACTTGATAAAATCAAAGCTTAACATGAAAGAGTGGATAATCTTAAATGGAGCAGCCTTCTAGCCAACCACTCTTAAAATAGCTATATATAGTTGTTTTTACAAAAAGAAGTGATATAGCCACTGAATTAGACAATAAAAACTCAGGAAAGAAAGTTAATATGGTGGTAGTAGGAGTATATAATATTAATAGGTAAAGACAAACAAATATAAATTAGATAGCTTATTAGATTTTGTAAAAGAAAAAAAGTTAGATATTGTGGGATTATGTGAAACTAATATGTTTGAGAAGGAAGATATATAGCTAGTACAAAAAAAGAGCAATATATAGGTTTTTGGTTATTAGTAGAAGAAAAGAAGAAGAAGGGCTCAGAGGTTGCAGTATTAGTACATAAGAATATAAAAAATCATTTAGCAAGGGTTATCAAATGGTCTCTCTATATAATAGAGACTGTTTTTGTATTTCGAGAAGAAGTATAAATAGTTCTAACAATCTATATTCTACCAAATGATAAAGAAGCAGAAAAAAAACTTGCAAAATATGCTTAAGTGAGCAGACCAGAAATACAAAAACAAAGAAATGAAAGTTATTGTAATGGGAGATTTTATTTTTTATTTTTTTTTATATATTAAGGTGACCACTTAGGTCCCCGGCACTTGGCTTTATTCAGGTAATTACAATATTACATCAA
>CAJVPU010002507.1:0-10498 GCA_910591775.1 Dentiscutata heterogama | reverse complement strand
ATTGTTGAAAAATATAATCGCAATTATTTATACGTAGAACATAAGTTCCTTTATATTGATTTTCAATTTACAAATTATAAATATTGCTTTTTTCATCAGGCCAATATTTAACGTTAAATACAATACGATCGATAAATTGATAATTATAAAGAAGCTCTAAGTTTGGAAAATGTAAACGTTGTAATGAGGATAACACAAGTGAGGCATGGTGTTTCACATGCGATCCAGACACGACAATTCGAGAATGGACAAGTGGAAATAAAGATATTGACAATCTAGAGCTAATAAATATGAACGTATTTCATTTGATAGATTAGATAATATTGAAATAATTGGCCAAGGAGGATTTAGCACGGTATATTCTGCAACCTGGTTAGATGGTTAGCGAAAAATCGAAAAGGTGAAAAAAAGCAGAGATGGAGACAATGCTGATATCGAAGAATATGTAAGATCGCGTGAATCATCTAGTATCGTTGCGCTCAAGACTTTATTTTGTCCTAAATAAAGCCCTTATTACTGTTTAAAAGAAGTAAGCTATTACGTATATTGAACTCATTCATTTATACGATTTATAAGTTTGAGAGCCTCATAAAATGTGGATTTTGGGTAGTGGGCTTAAAATATATGGATTGACTCAAAACACAAATATAAATGAATATTTGATGGTATTTCAATACGCCAATAATGGAAATCTTCATAAGTTTTTAAGAAACAAATTTCAAAATCTTACCTGGAAGACTAAATTAAACCTTTTGCCAGATATTTCACTTGAACTACGAAATATTCATTATGCAGGATATATTCATGCAGACTTTCACAGTGGTAATATTTTACAAGATGAAAGTATTAGTAAAAGTTTGCAATCTTATGTCTCAGATCTAGGACTGTCTAAAAGGTATAATGAAATTGATTCAGAAGGCAATATTTATGGAGTCATGCCTTATGTTGCTCCAGAAGTTTTATCAGGGCAAAAGTCTACAAGAGCGGCTGACATTTATGGCTTTGGAGTCATCATGTCAGAGATGTCAACCGGACAAAGACCTTTTGATGGTTACGAATTTGATATGGGTCTTGCAATGAAAATTTGTAAGGGATTACGGCCAGAATTTGCTCCTGGGACTCCAGATTGTTACATTAAATTAGCTAAGCAATATATGGATTCTGATCCAACAAATCGGCCTACTGCATATGACATTTGGAAAAAATTTAATGAATGGAATAAAAACATGGGTGATTCAGACGATGGAGATGCAGATAAAATTAAAATGCAATTCTTCGAGGCGGATAAAATAGTCAAAATATTGCAAATTGTCCCACCAATACATTCTGATTTATGTATACTAGCAAAATGATTAATATACAAAAAATTTCGAGTGCAATTAAAGGTATTTAAATTTAAAACTTACACTATGTGTATATTCTTATTAAAATTTTGACATTGTTTTTAGTGAACATACCAATCGAATCTATTGAAGCATCTACTGGTAAGGCCGTTTGAAGTTAATTCTTCGGTTAACATCGCCTTTAGAACTCATGGGGAAACGAACATAAAAATAGTCCAATTTCATTGGTCGACGTAAATCAAATAATTGACGAGAGTTATCCAGCGTTTTGATTACTTCAGCGGGGGGATGTTAACCGAAGAATCAAATTCGAACGGCAATTACTATATATGCTTATTATGAATCATGCCTACCATGTTTGATAGATACTTAATAAAATTTTGAATTTGTTTTTAGTGAGCAAACCTCACGATTCTATTGAAGTTTCTGCTGGTAATTACGATGTTAAACTTTTTAAACAAAATTTTGCTTGATATACTATTATTAACTTTTGGATTTGTTTTTAGGAAGCAAACCTATCGATTCTATTGAAGTTCCTGCCAGTAAGCACCATGGTAAACTTGTTTATAGCTAAACAAACTTTGCTCACATTTTAATACATATTTAGATTACTAAAAAAAAAGACATTAAATCAAATTACTTCACCTCCAACGATGATAGTCACCTGAAATAAATCGACCATAACCGATTAAATATTAGTAATCGATTATAATCAGTGTCAAATGTCCCAATAGATGTAATTTTTAATAATTTTATAAATTGATTATTTAAAATAATACATCGCAAAAGACTATTTGTAATAATATATAAATATTGTTTTACATAATTGTCATTTTACAAATATTTCGTATAAATACATAAATAAATCCAAGCTTTTAATTTAATACAGTATACAATAAATTTGAATCAATATTTTAAAAAGAACTTAATAAAATGTAAAACTAATTATTAGATTCATTTTGAAGCAAATCAATATTAAATTTTTTCACAAATTCAACAGCTTTAGAAAAGTTTCCTAAAGCAGCATCTCTAATATATTCAATACCTTTAGCTTTGTCTTTTTCAAAGTTGAGTTTTCCATTATAATATGTATCACCTAAATGCCACATAGCAGCAGAATCATCACCATTAACAGCCATGTTTAAATATTTAATAAATTCATCTCTTTTTTCTTTATTTGCACGAAAATCAGCCAAATCATCAGTAAGAGAAAGTGCATAACGAACTTGTGCTCTCGTATCACCCATATCAGCAGCAGTTTTAAACAATTTGTTAGCCATTTCCTGATTTTTCTCAACAACATATCCTTCTAAATAATAATAACCTTTCCAATATATTGCAGTTGGATTGTCAAGATCAGCATGTTTACGAAAACATTCCCAAGCCTTTTGTCTATTGTGATCTTTGTGAGCACGAACACCTTCTTCAAAAGGAATTACGGGACGAACTGTAGAGTTTGTAGAACTTTCAGACCCCAAGTAATTAGTTTCTTCAGAAACTATTTCAAGAGCTGAGTCACCAGCATGGGTAGAGTCATATTTTTTACATAATTTATCTAAGTCTTCAAGCAAGACTTGAAAGTTTGGACGATATATAGGATTTCCTTGCCATGCTAAAATAGCAAAACAAAAAATTATCAAAACCAAATGATAATCAGAAGAATAGAAAAAAAATATAGATAACATAATTTACCATCTGCAATTATTTGAGTATAAGCTTTAGGAATACATAATGCACCAAGTTTATGTTTAAAAATTTCTCTGCCACCTTCAATCACATAATTTCTAATAGATTGTTTAGGATGAATTTTTTCATATGGAACCTTTTGGTATGCAAGTTCCCAAAGCAACATACCAAAGCTATCAAATTGAAAACAAAATTTAATAAATTTATTTTAGCAATTCCATTTTAAATAACAGATAAATTAAAAGAATGTTAATATTACCTATAAACTTCACATTTATGAGTGTACGATTCACCTTTCATCTTCTCTGGAGCCATCCAAGGAAACATTTCAATAGGATTATCGATATAAGTTGTTTCTTGTCCCGTTTTACGGCAAAGTTCAAAATTTGTTATTTTAGGTTCTAATCTATCAGTTAGCTACACACAAATTGATAATTTTAGTTGAAACATTATAGTAACAACTTTTTAGTAATAATAAATGAATAAAGAATTACCAAAATGTTTTCACATCGAACATCGTGGTGAAGAACACCCACATAACACAGAAAATTGAGACCATGACAAATATCACGCGCAATTTGAAGCTTTGATTTCCATAAAAGTGGCTTTGCTGAATAATATTCTTTCAAGTTTCCTTTATCAGCCCAATCATAGACCAAAACAGTTTGACCATCCACATTTGAAATACCATGAAACTTAATAATATATCTACATCGTTGTAATTCATTTAATATAGCAAGGCGACCTTGCTGTTTGTGATACTGTGGTGAATCATTATTTAAAATCTCGAATGGTTTACAAGCGACTTCCATTGCTAGATAAACCTTTTTCTTAACTTTTCCATGGGATGCGCCTCTTCTAGGATCAGTAATTTCTTTAGGAGCAATCTGTGGAGCTTTAAATGTGATCCAAACATTACTCTTAGAATCGTTATTGAGCACTTCATTTGCGATAGCAATTTTTTGTACATGTTCAGCAGTGGTTTCTACGCAATCTAATATTTTTTCTAAATACTATAAAAAATTAAAGTATATATGTACATAAGTTATCATATTAAGAGAATTATAGTTAATCTGATATATTATATTTGTATCTAAAAAAGATAAATACCTGTTGCATCGTATTAAGATCTTTTTCAATTTTTTTATTTTCATCTACTTTATCAATCATTTGGTTAGCAATCATTGAAAACTGTAAATCGTTCATTGATTCATTAAAGTCTTGTCTAAGTTTATCAATATTTTCCCTGATTTCAGTTGCGTTAAAAAACCTCTTTCTTTGATTCATTTGGGAAACATCTAAAACAAATTTTTTTATACTACGAACAATATTACTAAATTTTACAAGAGCATCTAGAAAAGCTTGATCTTGAAACTTTTCTATATTAGATTCTTTAGAAGTTGTCAATCTTTCGATAATGTATTTAGCAATCCTCATTCGTTCTACAAATACCAAACAAATATTTTTATTGTATTTAGCATCTTCATAAATTTTAATTATAGCATTTGCAGCACTTAATATGATATCAATATATGGTACGAAGGGTTTAAATATTTCAGTTATTGTTCCAACTCCGTTGAAAACCGTTTTTGCAGTATCAATTTTTTCATTAGAATTATGTTCTTCATTTTCATCTTGTTTTTCATCTTGTTTTTGATTTATTGTTTCATTTTGTTTTTCATCTTGTTTCTGATCCATTGTGATTGTTATTAAATATATTCAAATTTAATTTATCCGAGAATGAAAGTTTGTTGCAATAGTGTAGATTTAAGTTCATTTATGGTCACGTCACACATTATGGGTGTACAAAATGATAAAAGTGAAAACTATTGAACAAATTGTACATCGTGACTAATATAATTTTTTTGAGAATGTCATGTTTCACTCACAAAAAACAAAAGTTTTTTTCGTAAGAACTCTAATCTTTACCATGTGAAATAATAAAAATACTATACTGCTTAAAGAACAAAATACTTTACCACTTTATTACATTACTGATACTAAAAATAGGTTAGTACTGTAATATTATATTATATTGAACTTACAGTAACTCGTTGGCTAGATAAGTGGACAAATATATGTGGTATTAATCAATTAATATTAGAAAAACGATTAAAGTTTAATAATGTCAAATATTTATATAGCGGAATCGTACATATAATTCTATTGCAAATTCGAATAACAGAAGGGAATTGCATTCCATTTTATTTGAATGTGAGTTGTTGTTTTTATGTATTGAAATATATAATATAATAAAATTTATATTCTGTAGTTTCACATAAGTAAAGATCCCGCACGTATCTATTTGATATTGTCACAATAAACTCAACTTGAACTGTCAAATTTAATAATAAAAAAAAAGTTTTAAAATGCACCATACAGGGACCAAACTTTAAACATGAACAATAAGAAAGTACTTTATAATGGTCAATTTAGAGATTGTGGGATTTATCTGTACCTTGCAATATTGGGCTAAGAAATTTTTTAAATTTTCAGAATTATTTTTATCATAATTAGCATTTTTTTACTTAAAATAGTACTTATTTGCCAAATGTTTCTGTAAGCAACCTTTCAATTAATTTATAAAAAAAAAATAATTAAAACTATATTATATGTATAAGTTTTTTAGATTACACTTATCATTAGGTATTAACGATTTTGCTTCGATAAAGTATAGATCATTTCACAATTAAATGCAGAATCGACAAAAGCTTGTGAGAAACAGCATATAAATATTCTAAACTATTGCTTGAAACAAAACCTTTAGCCTTAAGTGATCACATGAAAGAATATAAAGATTGAGTAATTGTATTCGATATTAACTTATGGTTCCACGTATGAGTATGACATGATTCTCCCAACGATATCCGGAAGATAACCCTCTAGGAACTAGTATTACAGCACATTGGTGTGAAATGCATAATACAGGGATTTTGAGCATTGCTCTCAAGTAAAGCGATCGGTAAAAAGGAACAATAGCAACTGTTGAGGAGATAAATGATATACTCATACTTAATTCTCAAATATTACCTAAAAAATGTTAAATACATTAACTCTTCTCAATTGTACATTGTATAAGTTAATATCATGTGCAATTATTTTGGTCTTCTCGAAAGCATAAATAAAATTGCATCTTTAAAAACAGAATTTAAATTTGTTTCTTCAAAACTATCAATATCGTTGGATACAGTCAAACCTCCCTAAGTGCAACTCCTAAGGACCAAACTTTTAAATTTTGCATTAAGAGAACAGTATGAAAATTGCATTTATAGGCTGGTATATGTTTTGGCCTGAAATAAAGATTGCATTTAGAGAGATACTACATCAGGTCAGTTGCATTTAGAGAGGTCTGTCTAAATTTAAATAGCGTAAAAGGTCGTATAATTTATGATATGGCTGCGTTAAATTTGTTGAAAAAGAAACAAAAAATTGCGTATTTGAATCCTGTTAAAAATCAAGAATATTGCATTTGTTAATCCAACCTTGGATTATTGAAACTATCAAGAAAGGTGGTCAAATACTTTCTCCATGAATCATAAATTGTTAAGGCTGGAAATGGTTCATTTTTTTAATAAAATAGAAGATTATAAGTAAAAAACAAACAAATAAAAAAAATATTTTTAGATAGACGCTTAAACCCATTATAATTAATAGGCTACTACAGTATTCTTCGCAATGCTTATAGGTTTAATTTTAAAAATAAAATTAAAAAATCGTAAAAAATAAAAATAAAATAAACAATAGTAATTATCATCCAAACTTTATAAAAAGAGCTTTCGATGCTGAATAGTGAGCAAAATTTCATAACTAAAAATTGTACTAAATAAAGGTAGTGATGCTTTTTTTCACAAATTTACATAAATGAAATATTTTACCCAATAACTACGTGACAAATTTGGTAACTGATGTCACAAAAGAAAATACGAATAACAAAGTGCATTTTAAGATGTAAGCAAAATATTTCAAAGTTTCACAAAATATACTTCACTAGATTAAATATTAAACAATATTAAATTCGTAATACCAATAATACAAACAAAATTGATATTTTATTAAAATATGTTAACAGTGACCTTGAATCCATCGTTTTTTTTTTTTATATAGCCCTAAGTTAGAAAAATGGAGAAAGATTACGAGCTACTTTTTAATCAAAACTTTGAAGATATGATTTCTGCTGCTAAAATGAACAATCTTGGATACCGTTATCAATATGGAATTCAAGTCAAAAAAGACGAACATAAAGCATTTATTTATTATCAAAAATCTGCCGAAATTGGGCATGCTGATGGAATATATAGACTTGGATATTGTTATGAGAATGGTATTGGAATTGAAAAAGATGAAAGAAAAGCGTTATTATACTATCAAAAGTCTGCTGACATGGGACATATTGAAGGAACTCTTAATCTAGGCCGTTGCTATCGGAATGGAATTGGTGTCGAAAAAGATGAATATAAAGCATTTAGTTATTATCAAATATATGATGAAATAGCAAATGAGTCACAATCAAATAAACTTGATGGCTATCAAGATAAAATTGGGGCTGAAACGGATGAAAATAGAGAAACTGCATATATTTATTACCAAAAATCTGTTGAAATGAATAATGTTATTGACACAAATAACCTTGGATATTGTTATCAACATGGAATCGGTGTTAAAAAAGATGAATATAAAGCATTATTTTATTATCAAAAATCTGCTGATATGGGGAATGCTAATGGAATGTGTAATCTTGGACATTGTCACAGAAATGGAATTGGTGTTGAAAAGGATATGAATAAAGCAATAATTTATTATCAAAAATCTGCTGATATGGGAAATGCTTGTGGAATGCATTGGATTGGAGCTTATTATCTAGATGGAATTGGAATTGAAAAGGATGAACATAAGGCATCCATTTATCAACGAAGATCTGTCGAGTTAGGGTGTAATTTAGGACTAAATGCTATTGGATTTAGTTATGCGTTTGGATATGGAGTTGAAGTAGATATGCATAAGGCAATCTCTTATTATATAAAGGCTGCAGAGCTTGGAAATATTAATTCAATTTATAACGTTGGATGTTGTTATGAAGACGGAGAGATCGGTGCCAAAGATGGATATGAGGCATTTATATATTATATGAAATCTGCAGAGTTAGGTGATATCGATGGCTTTTCTAAAGTTGGTGATTGTTTTCGAAATGGAATTGGCGTAGAAAGAGATTTACAGAAAGCTGATTATTGGTATTGGAAGTAAGTATTTCAAATCAAATTTGTAATATTCATTCCTTTTATAATTTTAATAAATATAATTAAATAATTGATAGAGCAAAGAATACGGAAATACACAAACAGACAGGTAATTAATTAATTAATTTTTACATATAATTGAAATTTTTAAAAATCGAGTTAATATCCTTTTAGCAACGAATAAATTAGATCTTATAAAGTACAATATCGGGGATGATTTTATAAATATACTTGGTGAAGAAAAAAATCAATTGTCATACATTCAGTATAATGAACTTAAATCTATTAAAAAGATTGGGAAAGGTGGATTTGCAACGGTATATCACTCTACATGGCGTGACCTAAGTACGGATTCAAATTATGAATTTGCAATTAAAATATTTCATGGGTCTAAATATTGTCATGGAGATTTTTTAAAAGAGGTAATCTTTATTTTTGATATAACGCTTATAGTCGATTTACAATAATCATTTAAGTCGATTTAGTAATTAAACCAATTTATTTTTAACTATACCATTGAAGCTAAAGGCTTATTGTAATATTAGAAATAAAAATCCTTCATTTTTAAAATGTTATGGAATGACAAAAGATGATAATTCAGATTATATACTTATTTTACAATATGCCAGAATGGGTTCTTTGCGTAATAATCTTCATTCCATATCACAAATGAATTGGAAAGATAAGTTAACATTGTTACATTGTATTGCTTATGATCTTCAGATAATCCACTCTCATAATCTTATTCACCGAGATTTACATAGTGGAAATATTTTACAAGATGATTTAAGTAGTGCATATATAGCAGATTTGGGACTTTCAATAATGTCCAACATAAAACTTAAAGAAGAAAAATCTAATGGAGTTTATGGAATTTTGCCATATGTGGCTCCGGAAGTACTGAATGGAGGAATGTATACTACAGCATCAGATATTTATTCATTCGGAATTATAATGTGGGAAATTTTGTACGGAAGATTAATATTTTATGACCAGAATATCGGGCCATCTCTTCAAGAAGACATCTGCTACAATGGATTGCGACCAAATATTATAGATAATTCTCCGAGAGATTATATAAATTTAATGAAAGAATGTTGGAATGAAGTACCAGAAAAACGTCCATCAGCAGAAGAAATTTGCAAAATTTTTACAGAATGGCAACGTGATGATAACATTATGTTAGAATTATCTGAATCTGAATCAATAATTAACAATTATAAAAATATACATCAGGAAACAAGTTTAGAAATATTAAGTGGGAGTAAATTTATTCCTTATACTAAATCGCTATCGCAACCTTGTTACAAAGGTAAAGTTATTTTATAGATTTTTTTTTTGTTCAAAGTACGTATAATAATTTACTGATTAACCAATCTACTAATAGGCAGTAAACAAAGTAACTTTAATATAAACAGTCAATAGTATAATTTTTATTTAGAACAAAGTTCAAGGATCTATATTGAGAAAAGGTGTTTGATTTGTTATTTACAAAATTTGCTATGTTTATTTATATGTTTATGCAGGCGGCTCGTTGCCTGATTTTAGTAATTAGAAATCAAGTTGTATTGTCTGATAATTATTTGGATGATGTTGATGATTAATGACTCCATATTTATAAATATTCACGAATTTGTACAGTATGATTTATTTCGAATACCTCAGTTTATAAATATTTATTTTATTTTTTTGCTTATATACTAAATTACTGTAATATGAAATTATTGATGAACGGTGATCTCTATTATTCAAATAGTTAATACAAATTAAATAAAAGAAAAGCAAATAATCACGAACTTATTTGATAATAAATCACAATGCAACCTGTGATGATATTTGCAAGGTTTTTAGTATAGATTTTATAATTCAGATTAGCTCTCATAGTGCGGGTTATGCGTGTTTCACGTCAGAAAGCACGAATTTCTGCTAGTAATATATATAACAATGGTATGAGTAAAACTTTCCTTCGTGGCACTGTAAGGAAATTTGGGTAGTTTCAAGAACAGTGAACCCAGTGATAATCCCATCACATGATAAATCATTCGGCCTAAGTTAGGGTTAGTGTTAGGGTTTAGGCCGATTTTGTTAGTGCTAGTAAACAAATGACGTAATTGCATGATTTCACGTGATGTGATGATCACTGGGGACTTCCCCTGCGGCAAAACATTCGTTTTTGATACACCTGCACCTACTTTTTTGATACTGATCGACATGCAGATCCCGGTAAAAAATAAA
>CAJVPU010002506.1:0-10499 GCA_910591775.1 Dentiscutata heterogama | reverse complement strand
GGCTTTAGGTGCCTTACGGTCTCCCTTCCCTTGGTACATGCTTCCAGAGCACATGTCCTTTTCCTCCGGTTGGTGACCTGGCGGTTCGGCTGGTGTGTCCCCCCACTTAAGGACCTGGTCGCTCGGTTCTCCATTCTCAGTTTCCGGTTCCAAATTCAGTCTTCTTGTAGCACCATCAAAGATCACTGCTACTCCCAACTCGGGGCTTGCCAAATGGGTTTTCAGTAATTCCGGTTTCCTGGATTTATTGTGCCGAAGCTCCCATTCAAGATGGTGTGACCAAGATTACAGATATCTGTATCCAACCGATAATCTTAACGTTAACCGATACAGATCTAGTTTTTTCAAAATCGTCGTCTGTGAGATTCGAACTCTAGACCTGCCATTTGGAGGTGCAGCAACCCCACCACTTCACTAGGTCGCCACACCTATTAAATAGTTTTTTATATTTACTACTTATTTAATATAAATAATATTTGTTTTTATATATTATTGTACAGGTTTATTAATAATAGAATAGATCGCAAACCAGTTAAGATTTTTAGAAGTATTATACTTAGGTTAGGTTGGTTTGGTTATAAATAGTTAGTTTAGATTAGATATAGTGTTGCTAAAGTTAATAATATCAGATTTGAAAATATTATTAGCAAAGTTAGTAATAAAAGTATTAAAGTTTATAAAGGTAGAAGTAAGTTAGTATTTTTAGTTAAAGTAAGTAGTGCTAAAGAAGTATTAAGAAAGTTATTTTTGGTTTTAGCTTTACTTAAGTAAATAAGTTTAGTAGTAGTTTGAAATTGAAAAGTTTAAAATGATTTGCTTGTATTAAGAGTCGAAATCTTATAGTCTAGTAGTCTAAATACTCAACTTTCTATAAGCAGGTTTCAGATTCAAGTTTTAGTAAATACAAATTCTATAAATATTTGAATATACTCATTATATAAAGTTCAAGTAAATACAAGTTTAAATTAAAAATTTCTAGAAAAAGTTTTATTGTAAAGAAGTTAGCACTATATATAATAGTAGTTGTTACAAAAGATATTATCATACAAAGGTTGTGTATATAAATCTTTAGTTAGTATAGATAGCACCAATAGCTCTAGCATAGTATTGAAAGCTTGTTTAAAAGAATAACTAAACAGTTAGTGATTGGACTAGGATAGGTGCCACCTGGGTCACCTGTGGGTGGATGGGTAACCTGGATAAAGTTTTGGCCACCCGGGTGGAAGTGGGTGGGTTACCTAGCAGGTAACCTATGAATAATAATTGTGACTTTAATTCAAATATGCACTTGTATATATATTAATTGCCTTTTTTCTTAAAATCAAAATAGGTTTTTATTAGACTAGATATATTCAATCAATCGGAAGTAAAATTTTAAACGTTACTATTTTGATAAAATTTTTAACCAATCCAAATAAATTGCTATTTTATTTTTATAGCTATTTTTATAAATTTTGAAACAACTAAAAAAATTGCCAATAACTGAATTGATAAGTTACCGAGTCAGAATCAATAAGTAACCAACTTCAGAAATTTTTTCAGTTGTTTCAAAATTTATAAAAACAGCTGTAATACTCTATTTCCACCTAGGTAACTCATGAATCCACCTGACAGGTTGCTTTTTTAACCTATCCGAGTTCTACTTGGATGGTCATAGGTCTACTCGTGGGAAACCCAAGTGGTATTTTTTTTTATAGGTCCAATTACTATAGACAGTAACTAGAATTAAAATAAAAAAAAATAGTAAATACAAAAAAATTTATAGTAAAGAATTGGCCTTATCAAATTTAAAACACTTTTGAAACTATGTAAAACTACTTATCAAAAAGAGGATAAAGCATGGAGATATATATATATCAAGACTCTATAGAGCTTTGAATATACCTATATAGAAGTCTTTAAATATTATAAAAGTCTAGAACTATCAAAACTAATATAGCTAGTACAAGTATATATAGTGTATAACTAGAAACTTCTAAGAATCATTATAACAAGAAATAATAATATATCTGTTACAAACCCTGAACCTTATAATGCTATCTAACTATAAAAAGCTCTAGAAATACAGGGTAACTTGTTATAATATATGTTTAAATATCTTACTATTTTTTATTTTATTTTTTATTTTTTTGAAAATTCAGCAGTCTTGCTTTTACTTTATTAGGCTTTATAATATTTTGCTATGAAATATTAAAATTTTTCAGAAGGCTATTCCTTTCGGTATCTAAATTACAAGTATTAGCTCACCTGGTTATTCATTGAACACCTATGTGCAACCTGCTATAGTAAGTTTTATCTCCATACTAACTTGTCCTGTAATTGAATTTATTAATATTTTATTGGATGGTTCTTATGGTCTGTCAAGACTATGAATTAGTTTTCTACCAACTTGCATGTTGTCCACTTATAATTCAACTTAATAGTTCATCATTAGTTATTTCTAATACTCTTTTCCACTATGTATTTTCTTCTTTCTTTTTGTATTTCACTTTGGGTGTCTTGGTCTGGCCTGTTTGGATCTTATGAGAGAACACTTTTTGCTTCTTCTTTTTGTAACTTGGCTTTGCTTGAGACTTTTCTTTTTCTCTAGGAGTTATACCAAGTTCTCTTTTCTATTTTTGTACGATTTTGCATCTTGGAGACCATATCTCTTCATAGATTTTCTTTATTCATTTTTTTTAGAAATTGACTATAAAAACCTTTGCTTGCTTATTAGAATCAAAAAAAGGTCTTAGCTCTTTAAAGTTTTTTTTGATAATAAGGCCTCTTATCCATCTTTCTCTTCTTCTTAGCTCTTCAGCCAAGCTTTCTTTTCCTATCATTGCTAAGATTTCTTCTTTGTTTTCTTTAATTTCTAATTCAAGGTTTTTTAAAGTCAATTTCACTTCTTGTTCTTTTATGTCCTGGAGTAGGTTTAGAGATACTTCACAGCTAACAAGATATTCTACGTTCTTTGTCTTTTTTCTACAAACAATACATTTATCTGACTTGTATATCTTTGGTTTTCTTTTGCTAAGCTTTTCAAAAACTAGTAAAGTATTGTTTATGTACTTTAGCTTGAAGAGCTAGATATTGTTTTCTTTGAGGATGTAGTCTCATTGCTTGGTTCCCTTTTCTAGAAAACTATAGAAGATTGGCCAGTGCTAAGTAGTTTTCTTTTCTTGGTGTATTGCATTTTGTGCTCTGTATATAAAAGTCTACTCTGCTCTGTTTATTACTTTTCTGAGCAGCTTTACAAAAGATTGTAATGGTTTTTCTACTAGTTTATTCTCTTACTTAAATCTGAAATTATAGCCTTTTATACTGAGCATGTTGAAAGTTAAGTACTCCACTTTGGTTGTACCTTCTTTTGCTCTGAGGTCTGCCAGGTTATTATAGAAATCTTCTAAGTGGCTTTTAATTTTTGTAAGGTGAATTTTTAGGTGCTTTGTTCAAATTATTTCTGTTAGAGTTGAGATTAGGCTGATGTTCTTAACTTTGGTCTATTGTTTTGCTTTACTTTTCTCAAGAGCTTTTTTGATTGCAAGAATTGATGCCTTGCTATCTGTTCTAATCTTAACTACTCTTTTTTTAAATATTATTAACAATGCAAGAAGGATTGCCACTAACTTTGCTCTTGTTGATGAAAACCACTTTTCAGTTACACATGCAAACTAACTTAGAATTTGACCATTTTCTAATACTTGTATAATGCCACATTCTATTTGCATTTTTGGTGTATTCTCTATAGTCCTAAGTGAGCTATTTGTAAAAAAAAGTAGACTATCTAGTATTCTATTTTGCTCTAAAGCTTCTATTAATTTATTCTAGAGATTTTTATCTGAAACTACTCTATTTATTAAGAGCTCTTCCCACTTTTCACAACTTATTAAAAGCATCTCTTTGTCTTTTAATTTTTGTAATTCTACTGGGGTAACTTGTATAATGCATTCTTTTTCTTCTAGTACTTTTTTTATTGTGTTTTTGTCAAAGACCATTCTCATTTCTGTTTCTGTCTTTTGTACCAAATTTGTGATATCTTGCAATACTTTCTGCTTTACTAAAAATGGTTCTGTATTTGTATCAAGTTCAAGTAGGTTTTGCCCAGCATTTGAAGATGAGCTCTTAATCTCTCTATAAACTTCTACCTCTGCGTACTTGTTTTCTTTTTCCTTTATTTTTCCAAAACTAATATCTTCTTTTTCTTTATTTTTCCATATTACCCATTCTTTTGTTCACTTGTTAGTTTTGAGTTTTTCAAGTATTAATCTAGGTGTATTTGTATTGTTTATTGCAAGTCTATATTTTGGTTTGATTTTTCTAGTTTGTGTATATATTAGCATTTCTTTTTCTAAGTTCTCAAATCACTTTACTTTTTTGCCTCATTTGTCTATCTTTAGAGTCCACTTTATTTGTTTTCATGTTCGCAAAAGATTGCCCTTTTTTGATATGAGTTGAGATATTAAATAAATACCAAGCTTGCTTGTGTTGGTTTCTTCATAAGCTATACTCTGTCTTTCTAGTACTTTGGTCATCTTGATATTGTTTGTTATTCATAGAAACTAAAGGTTCCACCTTCTGGTAAAGATACTTTCTTTTATCAAGAATCCTAATGCTTTTGCTTGCTGAAGAATTTGTATACCCAGGTTTTTGATTTTTAGTTCATGCTTTTTCAGAAACTCTTGGTTTGTAAGAATATACCTTGTTACTTCTATTCTCAGTTGTCCTTGTTTGAGCCTTCTTATTGTTGATTCTTGGACTAGGCTTTCCATATTTATTCTTACTATGAGTTCTGAAAAGTGGTTTTCTATATGTCTGTTCCATAGGCTTTTAAAGTTTATTATTTCCAGGTGCTTTGGTATAATTTTTGCTATTGTGAAAGGTATTGATAATTTCTATTTTGTTAGATATAACATGGTTTAATGTATTTTATCACATTGGGCTTTAGTTAGGTATGAGATCATTAGCCTGTACTCTAGAATTGGTATGAGCACTGCATTATTTATATATATGATCTGACTAAGAAACATCTTTTTGAACTTAAGCAATACTGTTATTCAAGCTACTTCTTTCCTTGCTTTTTGCATATCAGATCTTTTTTGATTTTTCATAGATATCCAAACTCCCAGAAAGCAAGTAGCTTCTTTTGGATCTTTTGCTAATATTTTTGTTCTCGGATTGCCTACTTATATATAAAGATTGTCTGCATTCTTTTTTCTATTTGCTTTTACTACTACTAACTCTGTTTTGTTTGGATTTATTTCAATATTATTTAGCTTGTAAAATTCATTTGAGATGTTTATTGTTTTTTGCATATTTTCCTAACTACTCGTGATCCAAGTTGTATTATCAGTATATGCAAGTACCCCTACTTTAATACTTTCTTCTTTTGCCTTTCTATTAGTGCTTTTTTTGTTACTTCGTATTTCATAATCTAGGTTAGCTTTCTGTACCATACACAAAAGTGGATTGTAGAAGATTCTCCATACTAGAAGAGAAAGCACCTTCCCCTGGTCAATACCATTTCCTGCCTCTGCTGCTTCTGTATTACCAAATTCTGGTATAAAACTGAGCTTTCTTTTATTATATAAATTTATAATAAAGTCTGTTAAATTTGATATAAAATTTAGTCTCTCTAATGCTTTTCGCAAAGCTATTATGCTGACCGAATCAAAAGCTTTTTTCATATCTTGAAAAGTGATCCAGAGTTCTCTCTTTTTCTCTATTGCTTTTTCTATTATATTGTTCATAATATGTATTGGGGCAGCTATGCTTTCTTCTGATAGCTCTGCAAAGTTTGCATCTTTTCATATATTGTTTATACTTAGCACTTTGTCAAGTCTTTGTTGTATAACTCTTGTTATCACTTTTTTTACATATTTCTAACAGAACTATTGAATGAGTTTAGCTTAAATTGTATTTCCAAAAAGTTCTTTTGGAATTAGATATACCTGTCCTAATTTTTACTTGTCTGGAATTTTTTCTTCTTGGATAACTTTGTTTGCAAAGTTTATTAACTTTCTAGTTACTTCTGCAGATAATTTTTTGAAAAGTATATAGCTAATGCCTGAGATTCCCAAGGCTGTTCCATTTTGTGTTTTGTGTAGAGCTTGAAGCCACTCTTCTTTGTTGATAGGGTTCAAAACTTCTTTATATATAGATGAATTTATACTTTTTATAAGCTTATATTCTTCTTTCTTATCTCTTCAAATTTGTGTTTTCATTTACAAAATTGCTTCTGAAAGTGTGCAGTTACTTGGTGTTTCACCTCTTTCTCATTGTTAACAAGTTCTAGGTTGCAATATTGGAAGCTTTCTTCTACTAGAACACTATCTAATGTTACTTTGTTGTATACTCTGTTTAAAAAGCTCTAATGTATTCTTTTTTTATCATTTTTCATTATGTTGAACCTTTGTTCTACCTTTTCTCGTATTTCCTTTTCTTTTCTTTTATACTCTTCTTCTTCTGCTTTTTTTTTTAATACTTTGCCCCAGTTTTTAAGCTTTTTTATATCTAACTGACTTCAATGTTCTGGAAGGTATAGAATTTGAGTTTGATGTGTTTGGTTTATATTTTTGATTTGTAGATCTATTTTTTCTTACTCTGTGCTATCTATCTTTTCAATTGAGTATAAAGAGTGTTTTTTTTTGTAATTGGTATAGGAATTTGACTTCTTTATATACCTCTGATTTAGGAGTTGACAATTTTTCTTGTCTCTCTATTTTTTGATATTGATATGCGGAATATGTTTTAATACTGTCTTTATAATTGTATTACTAATAATGTCCCATTCTATATTAATATTTTCAGCAGCATGAAAAGAGGGCTCTTTTTGGCTTAGATCTGATTTGTTTCTTATTAGATACTCTACAAGCTTGCTATATAAATTCCAGTTTTCTTTTGTAGCTTTGTGATAGAGAAAAACTTTTCTTGTTGGTTTTTTTTCTTTTTTCTTTCTGTATCTACTATAGCTAAGAATTCTTCCTGTTGTGATCTTAGTTCAAATTAGACTGTGATTACTTCCAATAACCAGATTTATGTTTTGGGTTTGGGTCTCGGTGAGTAGATTGCTCATTTCTTTACTTATCCAAATATAATCTATTCTTGATACAAGCTTGTCTCTGTGCCAGGTGTACTCTTTTTTGTGTGGGTTTAGGTGACAAAAAGTATCTATTAGTTCTTTATTTTTAAGCCAGTTTAGCAAAGTTTTTTCCAGCCTCTGGTTTGTTCTTTTTTCATTATTTGTATCTAAGCTTGTGTTACTGATTATATTAAAATCTTTTGCTATACAAACATATGTGTTTGTTTTGTTTTTACAAATTTCACGTACTATTGTTCTTTGTGTTTTCCTAATAATTTTTTTATTTGTAGGTAGAAGATATACAATCTAGATTTGTATTACTACTTTTCTAAAAAAGAGCTCTATCTTGATAAGATAGAGGTTATATTTGTTTATTCTGTCTATGTGTTTGGCCTAGTGTTTGTTTATTAAAATATCAACTTCTGAACCTTTTAACTTGTCTGTCTCACTCGTTGACCAAAACTCATATAACCATATTGTTTTAGCTTAAACTATTTTTCTTCTAATTTACTAATATTCATTTTTGCTATAACTATAATATCTATCTTTTCCTCTTTTCCTAGTTTAGCAAGTGCTATTAACTTGTTTTTATCTACTTTCAACCCATTAATATTATAAAAACCTAATTTGAGAGACTCAAAGTTAGTTTTCTCTAGTGCTTTCTCATATTGCTTTAGAGGCTTGAGATTATATAAGTCATCAATAAGGATTTCTAACTCTTTCCAATACTGTGATTCAACTAGTATGCCCTTTAGGAGTAGTAAGCCAATAGTTGCTTGATTGCTCTAAACCACTTTTGCATATCTGCTAATATTTGTTTAACTTCAAATTCTATATTTGATACATTTTAATATTTTTTCCCTTCTTTTTTGTGCCAAGCTCTATGCTATTCGAGCCTGTTACATATATATTGTGCTTCTCTTTTCTATTCAAGTTAAATATTGTGTTATTTTCTACTAGTAGAAGGGGCTTTCTTGTGTGTGATCATGATCTTGAGATGTTGTGGAGTTTTCAGTAGTCAGTTCATTATTATCTAGTGATCCAGAGTGCTCTCTTATAGTATTCTTCAAAACTGGTATCTTTTTGATTTTGCTAGAGTCTTTTGTATTATTGATTTTGTTACTAAATTCTAGCTTCTTGCATAGTTCTACTTAGTTTGATATTGCTTTTTTTTTATTATTATATGTTGTCTTCATATTAGAGTGATAATATGTATAGGTAAAACTTTTGTTTTCTCGATCCTCAGAGAGTATATCACATCTTAACTTTGTGTTAAAATAATATATATTGGTTATTTGTGCTGCTAGCTTATCATCTGCATTTTTAAAATATATATATGCTCTTCTTGCACAGTTTCTATTCTTGTTTTTTAAAATATGTACTGCTTGTACCTCATACCTCTTCAACTAGTGCAGGAGAAAACTATCTACTGCTTGTGTAGGAATATTTTATATTGTAACTCTATATCTATTTCTTTTTTCCAGCTTAGCAATATCAAATCTTTCTAGAGTTTTTCTATATGTTTTACTTTGGTCTAGTGTGATTGACTACTAGTTTCTGAGCACATTTTTCTGTCTTTCACTTTTAGCAAAAATCTGTATATATGCTAGTTTTGATGTGAAATTTGGTTGCTAGCTGAGTATACTTGCTTTTCCAAAATGCTTAAGATATTTCTTGAGTTCTGTTCCACTCATTTCTTTTGGGAGGTCCCATATAGTAAAGAAGTAAAAGTGTTTTTCCAATCTGCTTTGAAGAGTGAAAGAGGCTTTTGGAGCTTGTATAATACTATATATATTGTTATATATATAATTATGATTCTTGATATTCGCTGTTGATACACAACAAGAGTTATAGATATTTTTATACTTTTTGGCTTTTTTACTACTCTTACTAATTAGGTGCTTGTCTATACTTTCTTTGTCTTTTTCAAGAGATTCGAGAACTCTGTAATCTAAAGTGTCTAGTTCTTCTTTAATCAAAATTTCTTTTTTAATTTCTGGTCTGACTTTTGCTATGTTAGTTATTTTTTTCTGTTCTATATAATTTCTCTTTTAAGAAATAATTATTCATCAATCTGCATATTATTATTTATACTTTCTACTATAGGTTTGGCTATAATTTCTATATTTTGGTTTTCATTAGACGGAATACAGAATTGTAATATAGATAATTTTGAATCGGATGATTGGTCTTCTTGTTTTATACTAATACTATGTATCTGATGTGTACTATCTACTTGCATATTGTTATTGATAAGAAGCTCAAGTAAGATTTTTTCCTCCTCTTTTAGCTCTTGGTCCCTTGTTTTCTTGTGTTGTGCTCAATTATAGTGCTACAAGATATTGCGAATAATTGAAATGAGATAAACCTTATTTGTATCTAAGTATCTCGCAACTTTTTTATCCTCTTCCTATGTGAAAATGCTTTGCTTTTCTTGTATGTTTTTTTTTCCCTTTTCAACTAATAAAGAAGTTTTTGTAGTCTGTTAATTCTAATATATTACATGTTTATTTGTTTGTTTTGGGGATTACTATGTATTTTGTTTGTTGTTTTGTTGTTAGTTTATTGTCTAAATGATATTTTAGGCTTTGTTGTCCTGTTTGGACTATTTGTTTATTTTTAACGTGTGCTTGTTTGTTTGTTTTAATAGTGATTTGCAATACAGGGTATAAGCCAAATCCCTAAAAAAGTTTCAAAAAAAAAAATTTTGATCAAATTTTAGAAACAAAATTCAACATTTCTTTATGTATTGTTTTTACAATGAGCTTTGAAAACAAGGTGTTTTAATAAACTCTATATGAAATTTTTTGCTTGTTTTTTTTTCTTAAGAATGTTTACAAAATTGTCTTAGTATAATTATGCTCAGTTACTATATACTTTTTAGCTCCAGTTTTAGGCATAGTGATCATCAGAAAGAGTTGCTAGTTTGCAAATATCTTACTATTATAGAAGAAAATATAGCTATTTATACAATTATTAAATTTAATATATTAAAACTTGGGTTCTAAAAGTTACAAAAAAGTTGACAATTATAGCAATATACAGGCTTTAAATACTTATTTAATATAGCAAAAATAGCTGTATAGTTTAAGATATAAATCTTTAATAAATACACCAAGTAGAGATACAAACTAGATATATCAAATTAAAAGTAAAAAGTAACTACTTAAAGTATTAATACACCAATTTGAAAGTTAAAACAGTAAATAAAGTAGATAAAGCAAAATATATATAAAAATTAATTGAAGGTAAGTAAGAATATACAAAATCTAGATTAATCACATATGTGGGAATGTTAATAGCTCTAGTGGGTTTTAGCTATAAATAAATAATTTGTATATTTAAAGTTCTAGTTTTAATATTATTGGTCGTCTCATTAAGCATGATACACCAACTTGATACATTTGAATTAAAATATAATTACACAAAATTTTACATA
>CAJVPU010002505.1:0-10501 GCA_910591775.1 Dentiscutata heterogama | reverse complement strand
AAAATTTTCTAAGTCATCAATAGCTTTTTGCAATGCAAGAATATATTTATATATTTTATTAAATGATTTTTTTGATTTATAATATTCTTTTAATTTATCTTTCTCAAAATCTATGCCTTGCTGAATTTCGCTGATTATATTATCATCTCGATCACTTTCATTTTTGTCATTTGTGTTTTTGTTTGGAGCCTATATATGATGTAAACTTATGAGATTAGACATAAAGTTGTGATGTAAACTTATGAGAATAAGACATAAAGGTAAGCTAAATTTTTTTCACATACCTCTATAAATTCAAAAGGTGACGAAATGTTAGCGAAATTCAATTCGGCTTTTCGGACGTCGTTAATAGTTTCGGAATAAGGAACTTTGTCTTCGCCCTTTTTTTCATTTCTCGATGAAATTATACTTTTCTTAATATTAAAGAAATTATTATTGTTTATATAATCCTCCGAAATGTTTTTTGAGGTTACAAACTTAATTGATTGGTCGATATTGGTGGGTTTGTATTTTTCGTCTTTAATTTCTTCAATTTCAATGATACAAAAATTTTTATCCATTAGTGCTTGATTTGAATGATTTTTATTTGAATTAACAAGATGCATGTAATTATAGAATAAATTTTCCATTTCTGAAGCAGAGTAATCACCGTAAAGCAAAATTATAAAATGATTCTCATTTGGATATGGCAAATTGATAAATTGAGATAAATTATTTGATCGACAGTGAAATAACGAAGTGTCTTTATAGTTCAATTTGGTATTAAAATAAAAATTATGATTTTTCATCTTGATAGTATGGTTTCTTCGTTCGCATAAATTAGATAAAATATTTTTCTCATTTGGAGAAAGCAAATTGAGAGATTGAGATAAAATATCATATTTAGAATTGATGTTAAAATTGTGATTAAGATGATATAATGCAGGATAGTAAGTTTGATTGTTCAGATATTCCGATAAACGTGTATAATCTTTATTTGTGAATAATCGATCTTTATCTGAGAAAATGGATTCAGATTTGTAGATATAGATAGTATTGATTCTTCGTTCGTATAATGCGAAGATTAAATTAGACAAAATATAATTCTCATTTGGAGAAGGAAAATTGAGAAATTGAGATAATGCATGATAGTAAGTTTGATTGTTCAGATATTCTGATAAATGCATATAATCTTCATTTGTGAATAATCGATCTTTATCTGAGAAAATGTATTCAGATTTGTAGATATAGATAGTATTGTTTCTTCATTCGTATAATGTGAAGATTAAATTAGGCAAAATATAATTCTCATTTGGAGAAAGAAAATTGAGGGATTGAGATAAAATATCATATAATGCAGGATAGTAAGTTTGATTGTTTAGATATTCCGATAAATGTGTATAATCTTTATTTGTGAATAATCGATCTTTATCTGAGTAAATGGATTCAGATTTGTAGATAGTACTTGTAAATAATAGGGAAAACCCGACAACCAGACCAGGGTAAAACAAGAGAGGTGGAATCGGAATCATATTCATTATTAAAATCGAAGATGCGAAAAACAAAGTACCAATAATCAAAGAAGTCAAAAAAATTAAAGCCAGGAGCAAACGAGAAATGAGATAAGAAAAAATGGTATAGGCAATTCTTAGCAATAAAGCTAAGAAACTTATAATTGACATTCTGTTATTTTTCTGTAATTTTTGAAAACTAGATGTTACTCTTTATAATATTTTTTTCATAAATGGACCTGTTCAAATAAGGAAACGATTAATTTCGATCGCGATTACTATTTTTCAAACATTGAAAAGATACTCCACGTTTGATATGTTTTACCATATAAATATAATGTATAACACGTATAAAATATTACATGCTATTACAAAAGCCTTTGTTCGTTATTGATTTTCTTGTTTAAATAAGGAGATCGTGGTTATTTGTTTACCTTTTTACAAAGCACAAAATGAAATTTATGTTGAACATTTTATTTGATCTATACGTAATTATACGCGAAGAAAGAGCTGCTCACAATTTCAAAAAGTCAAATAAGGAGATAAGGAGATAATTTAATAAAAAGCAGGCCCGTTACTATGTTACACTATTCAAAGCATGTCATTATCTATTAAAGATTTCTTGTAACATAATCTATTCGCGTAGTATCGCATTTTTAAAGTCTTAATTAACAGCAATGATCCTTAGTAATATCAAATGACGGTTAAAAGAAAATCTTTGTGAAAAAAAATAGATTACGAGAATCTTACTGCAAAAAGTCTTTTGTCCGAATGGTTAATTTTTGTACTAATAATTGGAATTCTTGCGCAAAACTGTACGCGTAATGATTTGCTTACATAATCTTTAATAACTTCTATATATAGATTTTAACTTTTCACATAATCTGAAACAAGAACAAGTCTGAACAAAAATTTTTGCTTTTCTGAGTATTAGATTAATTTAGAATTCTAAACAAGAAGATTTCTGAGGTTAAAATGGTTTATAGTCGTTTGACTGAATTTTATTTTATGTAATAGGCTTGGTTTGTAATTAAGGGTGTTATCTGACAATTTTGATTGGTAGTCATTAGCCAATCAAAATTAAGTTTGATTTTGATTGGCAAAGATGATCGACAATTTGTTAAAAGAAAATTCTTTTGTCAAAAAGATTCTGTTAGCAAACCTTTACGCGCGCTGTTTGGGTAAGATTTCTAATTATAGTACAGAAGTCAACCATTTATATATTTTTAAATTAATAACTTTTCGCATAATCTGAAACAAGAATTCTACAGAAGAAAATTTCTATTAATAAATATTATTTTTTGCAAGAATTTAACTTACGAATATATAATAATATGAGAATGATAATGCGGATCAGTATATATTCAATTACTATTTGATGCTAAAACTGAACTAATCCATTCTTACAAAGGATTTATAAATCGAATTTTCTTATTCCAAAGTTATCTCTGTAGATTAAAAAATGAACTACAAATAGCTAATCACTGTATTAATTATTGGGACAAAAAGACTGAATATATATAAAAAAAAATCAAAAGAATTCTTAGTAAAAAATATAAAAAGATGGATTTCAGACTCTACAAAAAACTAATGGCACTCAAACATGACTTAGGCTTAAAAAATAAACCACAAGTCTCGAATGTAGTTCAACTCAATCTTGATTTTAAAAATAATCCATTACTTTTAAATGTAGCTCGAAACATTGCACTTTCTAAAAATCTCATTGTTATTGCTAGGGCTGGTATTTCTTGTAGCGGAGGGATACCCGTAAGTAATCTCATATTGATTTTAACAACATTTTTTTATTAGTTGAAAAATTATATTTTTATATTACCAATAGGATTTTAGAAGTTCAAATGATCTTTTTGAAATGATAAAACAAAAATATCAGGGTACCTTTAGTTCGGTCAGAGACTTATTTGATTCTAATTTACATATAACTGACGAAGCTGTTGAAGCATTTTATAATTTCATGGGTGAATTAAACAAATTAGTTTTAAAAGCTGAACCCACAGCTACTCATTTGTTTATAAAAAAATTGGTAGACATGAAAAAATTAAAAAGAGTATATACACAAAATATAGATAATCTCGAAAAAAAGGCAGGATTAGAATTTTGAAATTTTGAAAAATTTAAACGTTGCCAAGCACAAGTAGTTCAATTGCATGGAACATTGGCAAATTTACAATGTAACGTTTGTACAAATGTCTATTCTTTTACACAAGAATATTGTGATATTTTCACGAAAGTTGAAATTCCAAATTGCCCTAAATGCGAAGAAAGAGGTAAATACAAAGCATCATTATTATTGAATTAAAATAACAAAACCAAGGTTTAAGATTATTAACGACTTTAATAAATAAAATATAAAAGAAATTTACAAAACAAACGAAAACACACTATTGGATAACTAAAACTGGCAGTAATCCTTTATGGTGACAAACATCTCAAAGAATTAAAAATTGAAGAAATTGCAGCATATAATAAAAATAAAGCCGATTGTTTGATAATAATGGGAACTTCTTTAAGAATTCCTAGAGTAAAATGTCTTATAAAAATATTCGCTAAAGCAGTTCATGATCGTAATGGCTACGTGATAATGGTGAATGCTACGAATGTAGTTACTAAAGAATGGAATGGGATCATTGACTATCAAATAATAGGTACTTGCGATGAGTGGGTTAAACTTGTTAACATGGAATTATCAAGCGTCAAAGAAAGGAAAAAAAGAAAAAGAAACGAAATTAATCATAGTACCGGTAATAAAAAAAAGAAAATATCTCTGACTAAATGATATATTTTTCTTTATAACTTATAAATATGTACTTTAAAATTTAGATTGTGATTAGCGAAACGTTTAAATAAATGTTAAAATTTATTATAATAATTGGCACATGATGTATTACAAAAAATATGGCACGTGGAATGTTGCATTTATAATTGTTATATCTAAAATAAAAGTTTTTCTATTCAAATAATATTAATTGGTGAAGAATAACAAAATTCTTTGCGGGTTTAACCAAGATAATATGGTGAATGTAATTTATTTAAATTATCACGCACTTCAAATATTTTATTTGTTTAATATCTTTATCTACTTTTCACGTAAAAAGTTATTTTCACAAATCATCCTTTAATTTTGTTTAAGAATCATTTATGCTTAAAACTATTAATATCAAAAAAAATTTTCATATATTACAATATTTGTAATTATGTGTAAAATTTTTTTCTTATGAATAATTAGGGTAAAATTAAGGTAAAGTTAGGAGTTAGTTTAGGCCAGCTGTTGCCGATCATTTAATGCTGGTCACTGATAGTTATCTGACTCCTTTCGAAAATCTTTACTTATCATTATGGTTTCTTCCTATCAGTATTAAAATTTAATTTTTATATGTAATACTATCTTTGTTTCAGCAGTGTTTTATTATGAAAATAAATTTTTAAATACTTGCAAAATTTAACACTCGGAAATGTAAAACTATTTTCTTTTCAAATTGTCCTTTTTCGAGAATCATTACGCGAAAAGTCAATGTCATTTCCAAATGACCCAAAATTTGAATAGACCTCAAATAAGCTGTCATTTTGAGATCATTTGAGGGCATTTGAAAAATTGGCAAATGACCAGGTCATTTACCATCACTGTTATGTCCTATGTCATGTGATTTTTAAAATAATTAATTATTTCCTATCATCGATGTTTATTAATAACTGACAAATTTTTGAGAGTCAAAAATTTTTTTCTGAAGAAAAAATATAGTGTCCTAATTAGGAATCTACGAACCAGGTATCTGATACATTCCTAATTAGAAAAAGTTGATTCTTTAAAGAATTCATTCAATTTCAATTGACAAATTTTGAGTAAAAATTTTTGTGAAGTATTACTTGAATAAATTTATAGTATTAAACTTTCATAAAAAAATTTTATAGACAGATCTCTGGTCCCATTGAGGTGGACGATGGATTCCAAAATAAAATTGTCTAGCCGGCATTACCACCATTATTTCACTTATATGAATAAAAAAATTTTATTTAAAAATGAAACATATGCAAAGTCACATGATCTGAAAATTTTTGCAAGGCAGGTTGATTTTTCTATTTAATTATTGACCGGTCATGACCGTCATGAGTAATACTTAGCAAAGAATTTTGAAAATAGGTATAAATTCGATAAAAAAAAAAGTACTAATTTTTTCAATTGATCATGTACGGGCTTTTACTGGTGCCTGTTCCTATTATATTACATCTTGGATTAATTGACTTTAAAATGTAATTTATCAGATTGTGGAAGAAAAATTGTCGCTCGCACTTGCAAGTATTCTTGAATATAATCGAAAATTTCTTGACAGTATCTTCAATCGTTTTAAGTGTCTGGGCATTGAAATATTTTTTTTGATTAATGTAATTTTTTGGGTTAAAACCACCTCTTAGTTTCCGTTTCCTAATATATTTCCCAGCTTTCAGATATCTAAAAATTAGGATGTCGATTTCTTTCTGTGTTAATTTGGTCTGATCTTCTATTAAAGTCCTCTTTTTAACCTTGATATTCTTAACATTGAAATATGAATTTAAAGATGTTTTATCGTAAATAGTAGCATTTTTGTGATTTTCACAAACGTTGAGAAAAGTTTGTGGATTAAATTTTCAAAGGATAGTTGTAAATTCTTGAATGTTTTCCAATTGGTATCTAAATGTTAAATCATATATCGGATCAATTGTGATAATAACATCACCAAAAAGCTCCTCCATGTGGAATACATGCTCATGATTCTTAACCAAGATGAATAAGATGTTGATGTTGAAATATCTCATGTTTGTCCATAAATTCGTCAAGTAGTTGTATTTAGAATCTAAAAAAGTCTCACTCGTGATATGCAAAGAATATTGGATGTTGTCCTTACCTCTTTGTTTATCAAAATTACTAACATCCCGGCAAAGAATTTTAACAAAATGTTGGAATGCGTAGACATCATTGACATTTTTTATCTCATCTGAGAATTCGAATTTCTGATCAACGTAAACTGGAACTATAAGATTTTGGTCCTCATTATTTTGAATTTTTAGTGATAGATTAGACTTTTTTTTATTCATGTTTGTTGATGTATTGATATTTTTTTTGAGCGTAAAATTTAAGAATGACTCTTTAAATAATTAATTACTGAAATCTTATGAATTACAGTATTTATAGTTAAGAAATGATATAAATAACTAAACCCAATACCACCAATTAGCAAAAATTTTTACGCGTCATAGCATTCGTTTGATAAATCCTTTTGTTTAACTCTTTTTGTTTCATAATTAATAATAAGTAAATTAAAGGAATAGTTGCGAAATAACTTTTACACGTGAAAAGCCAATGAGCTTTAAATTAGGTAAAGATATTAAGCAAAAAAATGTAGTTTTAGTAAGCACTAGTAAAAAGGAGGGCGATCAACGCGCGTAAGACTTGTTTCATTGAGAAAATAACTTTTATAAATAGCTAAATTAATTTTTGAATAACTTTGTATAGAAATAAAAATTAAGTCTATGTAAAATAAATTAACAACTATGATATCTGATATATATAAATTAGTTTATTTAGCTGATTCTTGAAATAAGGACAAATGCTCTTACATATACACAAAAAAATAACATTGGTCTAGTGTTACGTGTAAACCAAAATTTTTATTAATTAACGTAATTTGTATAGAGTACTTAATTTTACTGGCAAAGTCCAATAACTACGCGCGTTTCTTTGTTTAATATCCTTACCTAATTAAAGATACGATACAAAGACTTTTTACGTAAAGATTGTCAATTTTGAAAGAATATTCCCGAGTTAATTGCTCCAATAATCACTAATAAGCAAAAAATTTTACACACTGAGTTTACGCAATTTGTATTAGTAACGTATTTTGAGTAAATGTTTTTAAGAAACAAATATTTTCTCACGCGTCTTTTATCAAAATTTGTAATTATAAGTTATCATAGAAATCAAGAACATTCGATTCTTACATAATTAAGATTCTGTTAGAATGGATGGATAAGCGATTACTAATTATTTATCGAGCTTTGTGAGTAAATTCTTGAAACAAAGAATGAACCTTTTTTAGAATAAAATTGTTTTTCACTCTGCAAAAAGTCTTTTGTCCGAATGGCTAATTTTTTTGTACTATTATTAGAATTCTTATGATTTTAATGAATAATAAAATTATATAAAAGGCGTCTATAGCTCCAACGAAAATATTTAATTCAAACTAAAATGCCATCAACACGACATCAAAAAATACTTCTGTACGAATTCTGTATCAAACGAAATACGACATTGCCAATCCACAATATTAATGTGCGTTTTTGTCCAATCTCAGTCACAAAACGGTTGAGATCTAAAAACTCAATAATTTATCAAATTTTACAAAAACATAAAAAAAGAATTAGCAAACATGAAATTTACAAAAAAAAATACGCAAGTTATTTAAATTTTTGTAACAAATGTCAAAATTTACTTTCAAAAATTTGGTTGACTGAAGATGAACACTGTATACCAGACGGAGAAGATGCATTCTCAGTAGCACTCATAATTTCTCGATTGATTGACATATCACAAACTTTATAAATTTTTTATTAATAAATATTGTTGCCAAAATCCACAGCGCATTATAGCATTTTGTTAAAAAAAAACCTCGTACAAAACTTCACTTCTTTTATTTCAGTTTTAATACTGTACTAAATTCTAATTTCGGTGGCAAATAATTAGTGACAATTATATTAGAATTGTAATTCTAATTTTCGGTGACAAATAATTCTTTAATGACAATTAAATTAGAATTATTTGTCACCGAAATTATAACTATGTATTGTTTTAAAATAAAAAATTTGAATTGTTAATAATTGCGTAATTAATCACAAATCAAACCCCTGCAAAATAGAAGATCTTATGCCTGTAATATAAATTTATTTGTAGATTGTACAAAAAATTTTTAGCTCTCAAAATTTGTCAATTAAATTTATTGAATCCTAATTAGGAATGCATCGCCTGATAGAATCATCTTAGGACTGTTGATCCTCTTACAAAAAAATTTTTGACTCTCAAAATTTGTCAATTAAAATTGAATGAATTTATTTAAAAATCAACTTTGAATCTAATTAGGAATGCACGTCTCACAAATCAAAATCAATTGTTGATTTTGATTGGCTAACTGCGATGATCGACAATTTCTATACAAGTCACTCTATAGTTTAGACGAAACCATGTGATATATTTAGAATTCAAAAGATTCTCGCTCATGGTATCCAAAGAATATTGGATGCGGTTGTCCTTACTCGGTTGCATATTAAAATTTTCAAGGTTACCAGCAGTCGAGCAAGCTTTTTAACAAAATGTTTATATGCGTAGGTGTAATCTGATAATTCGAATTTCTTATCAACGTAAACTAAAACTAAAAGATTTTGATCCATTTGATTTATTCTGATTTTTTTTTTTTATTAGAAGCGTTGGTAGAGCAGTTAAGGGTGTTTAAATATTAGGCAAGCAAACCTTCCGTCATTAATACATAGTTAATTTTAAGTAAACTATACGGTCTTTTGCCTGAATGGAATAAAATATTATACCATTTTTAGAATTAAAATAATGACATGTAAGACGAAATCCAAATTGGAATTCTTCAAAAGTTTTTATAGTTAAACTATGTGAAGTGATATGTATAGAATTCCAAATTGAATCTAATTGGTACTCGATAAATTAACCACTCGAAAATTGCAAGAATACTTTGTTCAAAATTGGTTTGTTTTAAGTTATGCAAAAAGTCTATACCGCTTTAAAGTTAAGTAAGAATATAAAACAAAGAAATGAGTGAAGGATTGGATCGTTTAATTAAGTAATGGCACAAAATAGAATAAGATATTTAATGACACGTAAATAGAAGTATTATTGAAAACCACTCGGAAATGAGCAAGAATTTTTTGTTCAAAACCTGTTTCATGTAATTACACGAAAATTTTGTGCCGCATTTAAATCAAGGATTAAACAAAGAAATTGAGCTTAAGTACGCATAGGGATCAGATCCATTTAGTAGATATTTAATTACGCGAACAGTTATGTCGCATAGAGATTGGACTTTGTTTAGTACATTATTCTGTTTGATTGTATTAATCATTTTGATCTTAATTGTATACTATATTATACGGTCTTTAGTCCGAATTGTTAACCATTTTGATAAGCATGAAACAAAGATTCTCACGCGTATTCGGTCTTTTATACAAATGGTTAATCAGAAGAAGTAACATGGGAATAAAGAAAATTCGATTCTTATATTCATTAACGTCAGTATTCTAAGTATTACATTTATTTGGATTATTTTGTTTCTTACAAGATTAATAAATTCAAATTACCCCTAATATAATCCGTTTTAATAATTAATAAAGCCTTTTCCGAGTGGTTAAAAACATTATAGAATACTAAATGATATTTTCGAATTTGGATTTGTTCGAAAAATTTTTTTATTTGTAATCCACGTGATGTTGATCATAATTGCCCTTAATAGAGATAGAATTCCTAATTGATACTCGATAAATTAACCACTCGAAAATTGCGGTTTGTTTTAAGTTATGCGAAAAGTCTATGCCGCTTTTAAGTTAAGTAAGAATATAAAATAAAGAAATGAGTAAACGATTGACCCAGTTAGTATAATCAAGTAATGGCACAAAATAGAATAAGATATTTAATACAATAATTTGTGAAAAGTGTCTTTACTAAATTAATATTATTTGAATTGCAGACTTTCATGTATAGAATTTCGATTAATTAGAAATCACACTCCGTATGTACGACTTTGAAAGGTATAAAAGATATAAATTTACGTTCTTCTATTCCTGCCATTCAGTCAAATTCAAATCAAATCTATAATTACAAACAGGAAACCAATTATCAAACTATTACAAAAGAACAATTACTTTTTTTTTTTTTTTTTTTTTTCAGTATTAAGGTGACCTCCTTGGCCTGGGGACTTTTTATTAGTAATTATTAGTTATTACAG
>CAJVPU010002504.1:0-10505 GCA_910591775.1 Dentiscutata heterogama | reverse complement strand
ATTTTATTTTATTTTGGTAATATATCATGATTATTACAGTATCGAATTTAAATCAAGTTGCTATTAAGGGCTCTCAAGCAACTACCTAAATAAATTCAATAAAAGATCTGATAGGCTAATTTGATCAAACAGACCAGTCAGATTCGTTATTGGGTCCATTGAAGGTAGTGCTTGAGAACGTCCTAAATTTATCAATTATATAGTACCAAATATAGAATCGACTTAAGTTGTTTTTAAATTTCGAATCAACTTGGACTATATTTGGAATCCCGTTCCAATCTAAGTGGATTCTAAATCTACAATAATTTCGTTCCGACGTACGACATATATATATATTTGATAATTCTCATAAACGTGAGTATTTAAAAGTAGAATAGGATAATTTAAAAAATAGTGTTTCTAAATAGAGAGTAGATAAGGAGGGTATTACTCTACCTATGATTTATATATTATTATTAAAAACGAAATTCCAATTATCAATGAGAAGGATGAAGCATAGAAAATAACTGAAATTGATTGCTGTTACTGAATCAATGATGTAAATGATGTAGTAACGACATAAAGGAACCACGTAGTTTAATAAAACATTTCTAACATTGATATAGTATGTCTTATAGTATCTTTCATAAAACTTCCCATAATTTTTTAAAATGTTGATTTTTTCTATGGTTTGTTAGAGTACTCATGTCTGAATTTTACAAAATACAAATTTAAGTAAAAATATGAGAATTATTATAACCTACACCAGTGGTTATAAATAACCACTCCCTATTAAAACTTAGGGTTAGGGTGCAGCTTTGAGATAAATAGGAGTTTTTTATATAAAATGTTTTTTTTATATAATATAATATATATTGGATACAAGACTCCGATTTCAGTTTTCATGAGGTTTTTGAGGGTCCTGAACATTTTTACTTAGAGTACCCGATCCCGTTTACTTAGTACATTATTGATATTAGCACACTGGTTGTCCTTAACCACTGGTGCAAGTTAAAAATATCCAAATATGAAATATAAAACACAGAATATAATAAATATATAATTATGATTAGTATTATTATAGAAGTATTATATGAGCTCCAACATCAGATCATATGCGTGTGCTACAATCGATCTTATAAACGCGTTCAACTTTACAAACACGTCCATCTTTTTTTCCATTCCACATGACAAAATGCCGACTTAAACCTTTATTTAAAATGTTAAAATACTCTGTGTATCCGTATATCAGAATATTAGGTGAATTCCCACTCCAAATGGTACGTGGAATCACTATTTCATTGAAAAGGTATCTACAACAAAATACGAATTATTGCAATAAAGAAAGAAAATGCTCCTAATCCTGTAGCAATTTTGGAATTTTTGGTAACTGCATGTAGCGCTTTGAGTGCTGAATCAAGGCTTTGATTTGGAACTTAAAACCAGGAACAAAATAACGGCCTGTACTTACTGGTATGGGCCTGCGACAAGGCCGGACTTCATGCCTAGTAAACGAAAATCCTATCTTAGCTTGAGCACCTGGGTTATTATAGTTTGTAAGTTGTACTAGGTTTGAAGCTGTTTTCTAATAATTTTCTTTGCTATATCAAATTTTAAGGAACAATTACGTACGTAGGAAAGATTCGGAATACATAGGAAAAAGTAAGACATGCACATTTTGCTTTACAGCACTGTGCTAGGCCTTGCGATACTGGGAGAAAAGAATATCAGGTCTTCTCGTAGGTGCTGTATCTGTGACTCCTGGTCAGCTTCTGCTGAGGTGAGAAGCGAGTCACAATCTAACATATGTTCGTGACTTGTACTGTTGATTTTTTTTTCTTTTGTATATAGGAAAAGCTCGAAAGCCCCATGAATATTGTACAGATGCTGAAAAAACCACCTTATTTCTTTAAATAAGGATATTGAAGAAATGACTTAGCAAATTGTTAGGAATAAAATTTTCCAGTAACGAAGAGAATAGTGGAGACGATAAGTTTTATCACGTTATGACGAACAATCACGAGATATATTATACTTCTGTAGATCATATAGTATATATATAATACTTATGTATATACCCTGGTATAAATCATATAGTATATATATAATTATATTATTATTAATTCAAGCATACAAGCTTTATATATTCAAGTTCAGTTAAAAAATCTTCGCATGATTAGTCACCTTGAAGACGAAGATAATGAATTAAGTGAAGAGCCGCTACAGAAAAAACACCATCGCGTAATAATTATTACAGTGTGCCACCCCGCAAAACTTCAAGATATTTGGATACTTATTTTAATAGTGTACATCATTTCCTTAGCTGGGCATAAAATTTAATTTTAATTTGACCAATAATGATAGGCATAACATGATATCTGATATACCCTGTGATTTTTATCATTATTATCATGTTAATCATGTAAATGTTTCCATATCGATATTGTTTTAAAAATCTCTAAAAATATGTTTATGTTAAACAAAACTGGACTCTTAATTGTTTCACAATAGGATGTACGATAAGATTTCTATAAATAAAAATTTCTTTTATCGTTATATCTTTAAAACGCCTTGTTCGCCATAGATACTTATCAAAGTGACCTATATAACTAATATTATTAAAGTTAAAATAAAAACTATAACCCACGTGTATGCAAAATAATTTACTATATGTCTAACGCATAGGGCACGTAAAATTGACGATACCTTAAATTGAAATGTAGACTATCGTATTTAACACTTCTACATATACGTATAACTATAATATAATGGATATTCGCTTAAAATTACTATAACTGTGCTTAATCAGGTTCCTGGCTATCGGAAGATTTGTCAACAAAGCGTGATTAATGCATATATCTGAATATATCAGTAATAATCGGAATTTGCCTGAGAAAAATTGAAATTTGATATATAAAATGTTTTCGAAGTTGTTTTTAACCTTTTTATCTTTACTCACTCCGCACAGACTTAAAAAATAAACTTCATAATGGCTGAACCTATAATATCATTTCATATATATATTTCATTAATAATAACTCTTCTTTTATCATTTACTCTTCTTTCGCTGCGGCCTCCGACTTCTGGATATTTGTATTTAAAACTATGTTTAATAGCTTCAGTATATGCATCAATACCCTTAATATTTGGTTCATATTATCCTTGTATAGATAATTTATCAATTCCAGTGCTTACTTTTACATTTTTATTTAAAATAATGGTTTGGTTAAAAAAAACCTACAAATTTGTCGGTAAAAAGAAAGAAGAAATCGAAAAAATTAAATTTATACCATTTTGGTTGACCTTATTCAGTTGGAGACGTAATGATCTAAGTCGTCACAGTCAAAAGAATCAAAAGAGTCAAAAAAGTACTACACAAACATTATTATTAACATCACAAATAGTAAATTCGCTCTTATTTTTAAGTATACTTAATTTTATTCCAAAATTAATAATACGTGAAATTTGGGCATTTGTTATAGAATATCTTAGTCCTGAGGTACCGGAAAGGCCCTACGCGCTTCGAATTCTTGACTATTTTCATACACCATCACAAATTTCAAATATAACTAGTCCTTATATGTTATTTTATTGTTACTTATATGGTGGATTCTTATATCAGAATATGGATTACTTATATCATTTATTTAAAGTCTTTGCGGCTATCTTATTATGGATTATACATCGTTCCCATTCTTCAAATTATCATATGAATATGCGATCATATTCACATCCTCATCAAAATAGTTCGTACAACATAACAATTATTCACATGACTTTTTATCTATATTCATTATTAACTACAACACCTCAATTATTCAACAAGCCATTTTTATCTCAAAATCCAAAAGATCTTTGGTCAAAAAGATGGCATCAAATATATAGATCAAGTTTTACAGAACTTGGTTATTTTCCTATAATTAATTTCTTTGAAAAATTTAATAATTCATCATTAAGAGTAACATTATTTGATTATATTAATTCTGCTGCAAAATTACTTAGAAGACTTGGTTCTTTATTAGGTTATAAAACGTTTTTAAGGAATAAAAAAATTCAAAGGGACATTCAAAGCACCACAGAAATTATTAATCAAAATGATGAATTTTTAAAGAACGATCAAATTTTTAAAAATAATGTTTCAACTTTTAATACTATTACTTATAGTGAAATTTCGAGAGCTTTAGCAGTTATAGGTAGTTTTCTTTGGAGTGCTATATTACATGAATATTTATTTATTGGTTTATTTGGTTGGAATAATAGTAAAGGTGAACATTTTTCTTTTTTTTTGGTACATGCATTTATAATGATTATTTGGGATTTATTAAGCAAACTGTTTAATAGATTTTGGAAATTATATTATCATGATTATGACTATCATGATAAAATTGAATTGAAAAAAACTGAAAAGATATTATTTATGATAAAAAAATTTTTAGGGTTTATTATTTGGAATTTTATATTAACTTTAACATTACCTTTATTTATCGAACCTTATATTAGATTACATCATTACTATTGTGTACCTCATTTGGGATGTCAACGAAAAATTTAAAAAAAAAAATTTCATTTCCAAGAAATAGTATATATTTTGTAAATTTCGATAATGGTTAGGTTTGACGATAAAAATAATATATTAATCTAAACTTTAGCATTAACAATCACAATCTTATTGAGATGTGATGACTATTATGTATAATATATAAATAAAAAAAGGGTGTTCAAAAAAATGTAAATTTTTTTTTTTTTAGAATAAAAAAAAAAAAAAAAAAGAATGTTAATAATCTTGAGCTTGTGCTAAGCGTGCTTCCAAATTCCTCAAAGCCTCCTCTTTAGCTAAAAGTTCTTGTCTCTTTTCAGAAATTTCTCGTTGAACTTTTAATTCAATTTCCCTCAACTAAAGAAGAACAATGTTTCAGTTATGATACAATAGATTGTCTTTCATTTAAAATGTATGAATCGTTTACCTTCTCTTCTTCACGTTTTAATTGTTCTTCCTTTATTCGTACACCTTGAGTAGCGAGATCATCCGGTAAGATATTAACATCCCTATAATAATAAAAAAATGTTAACGTTATATAATTCAGTTTTTTGATACAGTAAGCCTGTACATACTCAGTAGTAGTATTGTTAGCACTCCTGCTAAGTTTCTCTGTACGATAATTTTCGTATAAGAAATCATGTGTGATCTCTTTTAAGTCTTGTAAATGAGAGCTATGATAATAAGTATAGGAATAAGCATAGATAATTATCAATACTTTTCATAACGATAAGAAAACATAACTACCTTAAAAGTGCTGATCGCAATCTGGCAAAATCCGAATGTTGTGGATCATCAACTGCAAAAAAAAAAAAAAAAAAAACATAATGATAAATTATGTCAGTAAAAAAAAAATTTTTCATGAGTATATCTAAATTGAACCAGGATAGACCTTCAACAACACCCCATGGGTATTGTCGTCCACGAACTGATCTTCCGTTTACAATAATCTCCTCTTCGCTTCCAATAATGGCAAAGGGTAGGAGGGCCTATGTGGAAATTATTAACGAAAAAAAAAAACATATATTTCTAAAATATCAAATTAATAATAGCACTCTTACCCTTAATTCACTATTTTCTTCAACCGTTTCTTCGTCATCTTCTTCAACGTCAAATGGAAAGTTATAGATTGGGATGTTATAATGTTCGATATCCTCCATAATCTAATTATATTTTAGAGTTAAATAAAATAAATGTTGGATCTTCGCATCGATAAATTAAAAAATTTTGCGCATACCATCTTTTTGAATTCAGCCAGTTCAGCTGGAGTACACGTATCGGCCTTACCGATAACCGGAATGACGTTAACACGTGGGCTAAGACGTTTCATTAATTCGATATCAATCTCACGAAGACTAGAAATTAATGTTATAAAGATCAATCTGGAACATAATTAATTTAATAAACAAACACGAATATAAATACATACGAATGACCCGTTGGCGTAATGAAATAAAGAAGTGCATGAACTCGATTATCACGAAATCGAGGATTACGTTTAATCCTCGACTCTTCTGCTAAAATATCATCATATTGTCTTTCCAAATAACCCATAATTTCCTGAAAACTAATAAAAACCTAAATCAATAAAAAAAATAATAACTTCGAAAAAGATTTGCGTTATACTGTATAATAAGTATACCAAAATTCATTGTCTATATTATCACCGAATCCAGGAGTATCTACAATTGTCAAAGCAATTCTGGCACCATCTTCATCCAACTCTGAAATGATTTATTTTGGAACAACATATTTTACGTACGTACAGTACATAAAAATAGATCAAACAAATTTAAAATAGATTGATTGAATAAATAACTTACCAACAGTTACTGGCTTTATTCGGATGCCCGCTTCTACATGTGCAGTTTCAGGAGTATCACATAACTTTTTTGCCAAAACTTCACTACCACAAAGAGTGTTGACGAAAGTGGAACGACCTGTTCCAGAAGCTCCTAAAACATTTAAACATATTCGTTATCATCAAACCGATAATATTTACCTATGAGTGCCCTCATAAGCACGTACCAACTACCATAAGGGTAAACTGAAATCCTTTTTTTCACATTTTTTCTACGACCACCCGATCTCTAAAAATTGAAAAAAATTATTTATTATTAAGAAAAATCAACATTTTAACTTATTTTTAAATCATTTTAAATCGAATAAATGACTTGAAAAAATTTAAATATCAGTATGACTCACATGAGCCATGATTTATTCAATAGATTTAAAGAAAGATATAAGAATAAAAAAGAGAGAAAAGATCAAGTTGGTAGAAACTGATGAAATTCTAGATTTAAGAGTAAAAAAAAGAATTTGTAGTGAAAGCGGACGATATGCATAAAGATTATTTGTACATACAAAACAGAAAAATGATTAGTACCGAGTGTTCAGTTTCACAGAGTTGAAAAAGTCGAATCAGTTTATAACTTATCAGCATTAATGCTCAATTTGCACAATATTACATATCATTAAGGGAGAATAATATTAATTTTATATTTAAGTAAATTATTCTAAGAGTCTGCGGTAATTATGAATCATATTCAAAACGATGGATGGATCTGCTCGTTATGGATCTGTATGGACCTAAAAAGATAACTTTGACCGGCCTTCCAGTTGAAATATAAAAATCTAGTCTAGTCTGGATCGGTTTAAACATAATTTACTTACTTTTTTTTTTTCTATTCTCTTGGCAAATTCTTTAGACTCAGCTCGTTCGTGCAGGCCTCAGATGCTTGTTCATGCACTGCTGTAATATGCATGAAATTATGCATATTTAGTAATTCTTGATATAAAATGCAGCAAACCATAGCCTAGAAGGTAAACCAGAATGGTAAGTAACGACGCTTTAAACAACAGGAATTTACCGATAGTGAATTACGTCTCTTAGCAATATGATTACCGGTTTCTAAAACGATAACGATAACGCTAATTGAAAAACTGACGTACATGTTCACGTGATGACATCATTCTCGTGTATCTATAAGATTTTAAAAGTTGGAATGATGTTGTAGACTCAAGTCAATCCTCGTACGTACGTACGTACGTATTTAAAAAAATATGATTTGTGTTAAGATTTTTTTCGTTACCTTGTCCGTAAATCTTCACACTATGTTTTTCCGAGTAGATCAGCAGGATTATGGGTGCGCAAATACGAATCTAAAAAACGCAAAGGTAAGTAAGTAGCACCGTAAAGTAGTACAGATTTGAACAGATATACGTAATTGTCGATAGTATGTACACTTATAACTCTTAATGCTACGTAGAAGAACATGCGTATATACGTTTTACGAATGGTATCGGTATTAACTCATTTCGCTAACAGTTAAGTCTTAGCTCGATTTAGAGTTATGATTGACCCGATTTAGAATAAGTGTTGGCCGACAGAGAAATGGCTATCAGCGAATCCCGTTCTTACATCCGTGCATTAAATACGTACTACCGAATTTTACCAATTGGAATATTCAAGTTTTTTTTGTTTATTTATTATTATGAGTTTAAAAATTTCACACACCCACATGAGGCCATGCACCCTGTGATTGACCAATCAAAATCAATCACATGATTATTTTTTTAAAAAAAAACTTTACACAATATACTGTAAAATAATATTATTACTTACTTGTAGTTATCTATTTACTATTATCTACTTGCATTTAACTACTATACTACAACACACATAATAACCTATTTATTTATTTATTTTTTTAGTTAAAACCTACTATCTACTTTATTTGATTATAAAAAAATAGTACAATATAAAGCTATATAACAAAAACACTAGATAAAATTTATTTTAAAAAAACTTTAAAAATAATAGGCTAGGTGCAATAGAAAAAAAGAAAATTGACAAATTTTTAAAATTTTTTTTTTATATAAATTAATTTATAATAAAATTAGAATTATTTTTTACTTAAAACATAAAAGTAGTTATATTAATAAAATTTTGTAATATAGCTCTTTAAAGTTTGTTTTTTTTTATAATTTATTATAAAATTTACAATAAAAATTAATTTTTTAAAGATCTTTTGTTTTGTTGATTTCTCCTTTTTTTTATTACACCTAGCCTATATAATAATATCAAAAATAGCAAATAAAAGATAATAATAATTTCAAGTATAGCAGTTTTAAAAATATTTTTAAAATAACTAAATTGAATTTAAAAATATATATATTTAATATTGTATAGTATATATTATATTAATTATATTTGAAAAATTACTTTAAAAAGACAATACTAAAACAATTTTACAATCTCAAATCTGCAAGCACTTTATCTCTCAACTTAAAAACTTTTTACTTTCTAAACTTGACAATTTTTTAAGATTATACTGCTATGAAAATCAATATAGTAAATGCTTTTACCATATAAACTATTACTTATTTACCTGTAAATATATCAACTATAGTTATATTTATAAATACAAATATAACACATCTAAAATGTTTAAAAATATCCTAGTCAAATCTTTTGAAGAATACCTTAAATAATTTAATCAACCTTTAATTACTTTTGATACAACTATTTTTAATATTAATGCCAAATATGAAGTTACTTTTTTTAAACCTATACCAACCAAACTTCTTAACAAACTTGCAGATGATGCAGAAAAGGAGTATTGTAATAATAATTTTATTCTTCTCTCAACTAAACAATGTAATAACTTTTTTTACCAACTTTTTTTACTTTACTAACAAAAAGCTAAATTTAATTTACAAATAACTAACCTATTAAAAGAAAAAGCAATTAAAAAAATTACCTCTAATTAGTGCTTGGCACAATCAAACAAAAGTTTGACAATTAAATACTTGTTAATACTTGTGATTAAGATGAACATTAAATAATTGCAGATTAACTAATAGTATATATTTAGCTTTTATTAATCTGTAATTGTTTAATATCTGATTTAAATATAAGTATTAACAAGTATTTAACTATTGAATTTTTGTTTGATTATACTAAGCACTACCTTTAATATTATAAATACAAACTTCTTTGCAAAGATAATCATTTACTATGACCTTACTCTAATTTAACAATCATTCTTTTTACAACTTTCCAAATTTTATAAAAAACATGCCTACTTTGAAGCTAAAAAAATAATTACTACAAAATATAATCTTAACTTTCAACCTCCTACACTTATTTTAAACTCATTATTTCTTAGTAAGTCTTCTTTTCAATAAGCTTGTTTTCTACAAACTTTATAAATATAGCCACTATCTCTCTAAAGGATATACTCATTGTAGTTAGAAAAAAAAATAATATAAGTAGGCAAGTAGATAAGCTCATTTATTTAGAAGAGCTAAATTCAAACAACTTTTTAATATATAATCTAATAGTTGCTAACTCTTGCAAAACTATGTAAGTTGGGTATATAGTAAAAGCTATAAAAGACACTTTTATCTATAATATTATTTTCAATATTATTAGTCTTCTATGATCTACATACTCTATCTTTTTAACAACTCAACCTTTTTATACTTTCTTTATCTAATAATAAACTCTTTACTAACTTTAATCTTGAAAATAACTCTGAATATAAAACTAATAGTCTATAACTAAAAACAATAACTTAAATAACTAAACAACTTGGCACTATTGATCTACTTATATGTTATAACAAATTTCTCTTTTATTATAAACTATCTTACTTAAATATCTACAAACTATTCAATCTTTTTTCAATTATATATTATATAACTTTTCTTCATATTACTCATCATACTATATTAAAATATTTATTCTTAATACTAAAAACAAAAATGATAATTATATAAAAACATATATATATTTATCTAATAAATATTACCTACTTGTAAACCACTTTATACCTCCTTTTCAAGATCTTTTATATTGTTTAGATATGTTTTTCTCAAAAATATACTTATAATCTATAACAAAAACACTTTAATTTATATGATTTATATTTTATTATTGCTATCTATAATGTTAAAGACTTTAATATTGCTTTTAAAAAACAAA
>CAJVPU010002503.1:0-10508 GCA_910591775.1 Dentiscutata heterogama | reverse complement strand
TTGAAAAATGCCAATCATGTAAAAATTTATATGAATCTATTAAAAACTCATTTTTCAAAAAATTGTAAAAATGGGCTATTTCTATTGACAACACCCCATATTTGCTTAGGATTTTAAAATCATTCTTCTACATCCCATTTTTCTGGTACTTAAATATATATTATTTCATATTAATACCTTCATGTTAATTTAATAAACATTTGTCCATTACCTTTTCGCTAAAAAAAAAAAAAAAACTTAAAACACAAAAAAATGTAAACCATGGTAAATTTTTTATATATAAAGAATGGTAATGTAAATTTTACACATGCTAATTATGCTAATAAGACAACTATACCATAGCGATAGCGATAATCTGATGAAGTTACTTAAGCATGGGAACAAATAATTGCTTGACATATAAGGTTTTTTGAAGATTGGTAAATTAAAAAAATTGAAATAACCAGATAATTCTGTAAAATGTTCATTAATTTTTGATTGCTATATCACAATAACGATAACTTTAAATATATTTGTAAGAGATTCTTTATAATGCCGCAGACTTTACCGATTTATTTTTATCAGTCTTTAACACAGGTTCTTTTATCTATCTATTTATTTTTTTTTTTTTTAAAAAAAAAATAATAATAATAATAATAATAATAAAAAAAGGGTTGTTCTTTTGTAATCGAACTTATGGCCTTCACACTTTGCCTCTGAACTGGTTAGACCGCTAGCTCAAATTCAACTTGGGTAACATCGAATTCATTCCTACTCTTCGCTATGTTGTATATAATATGGTTTGAGTAAAAAAAAAAAAAAACCATAATCCACATCAAACAAACCTTTTATAACTAAAGTGTAGCGGTATATAATTGGGTAGCTACCCACTTACGGCAGTATGTTATTTCATGTTCTAATGTCTGCATCTTTATTTATAACACACGATGCAGCGATATACTACAGTATATACTATATAAATCAAAACCACTTAGTACTAGACCCCCCACATAAAAACCTCACCAATTATCAGATCTCCCACCAAAAACCTCCCCGATCATCAGACCCATATCCGTACAATAGACCCACGGGTCTATTATAGGTTTCAAATTTGGTGGAATGTAACAGACCCGGATCTTGTATATGGCGTTTTACGGTAATACAATTCAAACAATTAACAAAGTGATAGATTATACATGAGAATTGTAGACTAATACGTAAGGTAAATAATAAATATTGTAGAAACTTGAATAGGTTATTTAATGACTTTCAATATTCGAATTAATTTCAACAGTTAAATTAATTTTAGCTTCTAAAAATAAATTCGGTTTCAATGGCAGAGTTTAATTTCAATTGATGAAATGTTCATAATGTTGTGATTATTAAAATTCGAATCAAAATTCCGCCCATATGTGGGTTGTTTTTTGGTTACTTTACTCTTAAACAGCGTATAAAAACTGATAAGTAACTGATAAGTAACTGGTAAGTAACTCAAGCAACTCATAAGTAATCTTACAATCACTAGCAAATAATCACTTTTAATCTTAGTAATCACATTATATTATATATATTATTGGCTCAAATTCTATGTACCCATCTATATAGCATAGCCTATGGAAACCTCTTAAGTATGACTTTACTTGGCCCCAACTCATATATTACTCACAGACTTTTACCTCCCTAAATGCAATACCTCTCTAAATGCAAAATTTTTCATATAGGCTTCTCGGCTATGCATTTAGAGAGGTTTAAGTAAGGTTGGGATGTAACTCAATATACTGTATAAACATATAAAGAAAGGAAATTTATTTTGCTTAAATATGGGGGATATAACTAAATAACAAATAATAAGGGATATAACCCAGGTACGACTGTAATCTACGATCTAGCTACAAATCGATATAAGAAACGTAGTCGCTTCAATAGGTAGGAATCTCGGTTAATATTTCTCACTTGCCCTATTGTTACGATGATAGCTGACGCAATATCGCTAATTTCCAGGAGCGTATCTTTTATTAATCACAATTCGCAATAGAATTGATGTAACCTGCGGATTAAAGTCCTTCATCTCCGGTAAATTTATTAGTTTGCATTCATCTAATGGCGCTAATGTTTGTAGTCGATATTATCGACTTAGCCGGCTTAGTCAGCCGATTTTCCAAAAAATCGACTTGGTTGATTTTATTAAAGTAACCAACAGATTCGATACATTACCTCTCTTAGTACATAATACTGTAGTACTAAGAGTAGGAGCCGGAAAAATTCCGAAAAGAAAATCAACGAACACAAAGTCGCGACAAAAATTTGATGAAATCTCCGATAAATTCCGAAGATAAAATATTAATCGATTTTGACTTAGCCGAATTTTAAATATTGACTTAGTCAAGTCGATAGATAAATAAGAGTCGATTACAAACACTAAATGGCGCATCTATACTTTTTTCAATCCGGTTTAAAAATATACAATATTTTTTTTTTTACCAGACATGAATCTCGATTAATATTTTATCATTAAAAAAAAAAAAATGTATGAAATTTTACTTAGCTCCTTTAGTCATACAAATTAGATAAGTTAAATAGTATTGTATTAGCAAGAAAGCGGTTTCTTCTTACAAGGAAGCTATGAAATGTGAGATAAATATCAATATTTCAATATTTCATCACAATACAGCAATATGTAGTACCGAATTAATAAAATCGTATATACAGTATAAATAATATATATATATCATATATACCTGATACGTAACAGCTGACTTCCGTCAATAAAGATCTACATGGTGTCGTAAGACTTAATATCGTGGGAAAATAAGCGATCTATAAAATCACTAAAATCGAACATCCACAATCGGTATCTTTCCTAAAATCTCATACCGATACTATATTCATCAATTACTATACTATTTAAATTTTAACAATGGTTCCTCCGCCAATACCAGCAGATTGTATTGAAGAAATAGTAGAATTCCTCGAAAACAATATTCGTACATTACATTCTTGCTTGTTAGTAAACCGTCTTTGGTGTCAAATAGTAGTTCCCGTCTTATGGCGTCAACCATTTCGTTATAAACGTTTTAATCCTTCTGCGAACCTTTTACAAACTTATTGGTCATGTATGACTATAGATTGTATATCTATCGATGATAGACTTATTTTACAAGAATTCAATATTATATTACCTGATTCCAACCAATCTTCTCTAATTTTTAATTATCCATCATTTATAAAAAGACTAAATTATCGTGATTTATATGATTTCGCCGTTATATGGTACGGTGATCCTAATAATTTACGACATAAACGACCTTTTCGTCAAGACCCTATGAAAACAATCGCAAAATGTTTATTTAATCTTTTTATTGTTAAAGGTGCGAAATTCGATTATTTATTTTGGGATAATGGAAGTGATCTTATTGACGAAATTCCTGACTATTGTGATCGTGATAGCGATGAAGATGATGAACAAGATGTTGTTGGTGATCTAGATGACGATGATATACTTTTGGATATCCCATCGCTACCTGAATCTTGTGAAAATTTCGCAAATCTTAAAGTGTTAGGTTGCTTTGCAAGATATGAATATTGTGAACAAACTTTTATTAATGCTGCCTCATCATGTCATGAAATTGAAACTTTAGTTATACGTATGTGTATGAATGATGAATGGAGTACAGAGAGAGCACAGTCTGAACTTGAAGCTTTATCTAAACTTATTGATGTTCAAAAACATTTAAAAGAGTTTATATATGTCGAATATCCTGGTCGTTTTTGGTGGAGTCCTTCTTCAAGACTAAAAAATGTTGAATTTTCTTCATTAAGTAGTCAGGTAAATTCGTTGACTGTTGTTGAATTCTATCATGTTGACTTTAGATTCTGGCATCCTTTGAATTCTATAGCAGGTTTAATAAACTTAGAAAATTTGGTTTTCAATAATTGTCGACATCAAGAATATGTAATGGAACCTTTTCGTTTCGGTTCTTTTATGAAACTTAAAAAATTTGTAATGAACGGATACGAAGGTAACAGCTTCATCCAACCAGATTTGCTTGATACCCTTTTACAACATGTGAGCAAATCTTTAATGTACCTTTCTATAATTATGACGGCAGAAACGACAACTACTGTCATAAATGCTATAGAAAAATATCATCTTGACTTATTAGAACTCGCTATTAAACTTGATCAATCACATTTCTTTGCTTTACAATCATGTCCATTTTATAATTGTTCTAGATTAAATAAATTAGTTGTGAGTAGTTGGGGATATATGGAAGTTGTTGCTGATGCAATTCTGCCACAATTAGGAAAATCTTTACCGCCCAGTTTGGAACATTTGGAAATTTTAGCACCTTGGATGTTTACTCTTCGTGCTTTGGATTCTTTTTTAGTTAATTGTAGAGCTCCTTTGAGATATTTTGATATTCGATATTGTAGAGATATTACGGATCAGCATATTAATCTTATTTGGAAAAGATTATATAATACTTTAGAAAATTTGATCATTTCAGAAAAAGATCCTCCATCTTCGAGTACGACTATTGATGAACAATCAAATTCAGATGGTTTCGAAGGTGAAAGTTACAATCTTGACAGTGCAAATGCTGATTATAATAATTATGGATCTGCGAGTTCAAATACCGAGGATGAGCCAAAAAATTATCAGACTAAGCAACTTTGTAGTGATGACATGTCCTTACATGAAATTGTTAAAAGGACAAAGATAAATTTAACAGCTGATGAAACTTACAATAATAGGATTGACACTTTAAGGTACAGATGGGAGTGACTATACTGTATGCATGTATATCATTTCCACCCACAATTTACAGTATATAGTTTGTATATAGTGTATTAAAATTCGTTGGTAAGTTTAATACCACTATTTGTATGTACTATTAAGGTTGATTAAAATTTTGGACGTCTATTTCGAAAATAATAAATTAAATTATTTTCTTCTAATTATTGTTTAACATTTGCATTCGACTCACCGTTATAATTTAATATTAATACGCATTAACAGGTGTTTTTTTTACCTAATACTATACTTATCTTACATACTATATTTCAAAAAATAAATAAATAAATATACATTCACGCGTCTGGACGTTTGAAAAATTTAATTGTGAAGGCTTATGCTAAATTAATAATCAGAAGCGGCAGTTCTAGCTTCGACCGAATTCTATCAACGTCAATGTTTTAAAAAGATTTAAAAGGTTTTTAAAAAACCTAAAAAACTGTTTAAAAATTTTTTTTTTTCATCCCTAGCTAGCACGGCCCCATCTATAGTTCCTATCTTTAATCCTACTCAATGAAGAGATAGGTAAGTTCACCTACACCAGGTGTTTCAAGTCTCTAATCTCACAGTGTAAATTTCTACACTTAGTACTTTTAATTTCTTACTTATCGGCTTAGTAATCAGGTTTATCTTAGTTTAGCTACTTCTATGGGTGCCCAAACCTGGTAGCATTCAGTTATTTAGCTCTCTTTTCAGAAAATCATATTTGCTTTTATGTCATATTATAAGTCTGATTACTCTTTAGTCTATTCTAACCTTTTGAACTAATACTTTATATTTTTTTTTTATCTTTGGATATTAGTAATACCATTCTTTAGAATTGTCTACTGGAATTTTTATTATGACAAAGCCATTGTGTAGATTAATAAATTAGTAAATTAGTATATAGTACAGTCAGACCCTTTTATAATCACAATGTCGGGACTACAGTGACTTTTTCTAATAATGTGCTTATAGGTAATCGTATCTATATAGAGGTTTTTTCTATATATTTATAGTAAATGGTTTAAAGTGGCATATTATAAGGTCTGATTGGATTATATTAATAATGGATTCGATTAAATTAATAAGGGTGAATCAATGACAGAAAACCCTGTAGCAACTCCCCCTTCATTGGTTTCTCTACCCTTAGTCCTCAACAAATGTCCACCTAGCTCATTAATCACTAAGTCCTCATCTTCGTTATTACCTCCTATGAAGACGCCATAAATACCCAACTCTGAAATCATTTCACCTTGAATAACTTCACCCTCTCTTACAACAATATTACTCATCATTGGAGGTTGTATTAAATCCATTAAAATATATGAGGATCGTTCTAATGGTGTCATACGTGTAAGTGCTTGAGAAATATCTTTTGTATATATATTGTTTCCTGTTTAATTTTATCATTATATATCAATAAATAAAAGTATAGAGATATATTATCATAAATAAGTGAAATAAATACGTTACCTCCGCCTTCACGCTGTGGTTTCATCACAAATCGCTCAGGGTGCTCCAAAGCAAGTTTCGCAGCTGCTTCTCCTTCAGGATTAGAATCTAACGGATACAAACCCGCAAAGCATGATCGTAATTTAGTTATATCTGAAGGATTAGTTACATATCTGTAAAAATTTGATCGAATAAAATAAAATACTTCAGAGATGACGTCGAAACAGTGAGTAATTTATTCTAGAAATATATAACGATACCTCTCAAGAACACCAGGGACAGCCAATACTTGCTGTACCTTTTTTGCACCAACAAGTTGATAAGCCACGGTAGGACATTTGATTGCCTTTGAACGCTCAATCAATAGTCTTGCATTCCATTCCTAAATTCATATACAAAATTGCAATATATATATATATATAATATGCTGATATAAAAATGGAAGATATTATTACCTTTTCGGTCGGATAATCGTTGGGGCCATATCCGGAACGAAAATATGCGACTGAGATTTCTTTATTATCTCTGATTAAATATAAGAAATTAAAAATAAATCAAAATTGAACCATCAATTTCGTAGCTCTATCTTCAAAACTTACATAATTAGTGCTTTAGTATCTTTGTCTAATTTTCCTTCACGTTGGACTTCAAAGAGAGTTTTACGCATAAGATGTATCTTATGACTTTTTTTTTAAATATATATATATATATATTAGAAAATATTCAAATGACCTATAATTGAAAAAAGAATAGCTAACTATTACTTATTCATCAGGGTATACTCAATCCATCGTTGATCGAAAGCATTTCGTTCTGCAGGCTGAACAACCATCAACACTACAGCGCTATATTTGATAAGCAGAATTTGTTAATAATTTTTCTTATTATGCAAATAGACTACACAAATATATTAAAAATTTTATATTACCTTTCAGAGCCATAAAGTTGATGAGCCTTTGCAATGCCTTTCGGCAAACTTATCATTGCTTCGTTTTTCGGAAGTGCATCAAGTTTAAGTGTTGGAGATACATCAAAATATTTTGTTGATTCCAAGAGATATCTAAATAATAAGATATCAAGGTAACCCAAAAAGTATTAAGATCATATTACTTACTTTATCTATCCTGATTAATGCTGTGGGCTAAACCGAAACTTTCGCTCTGACGAAACTTATTTTCATCAGGTGAAACATTTCGAATTTTAAAAATAACTTAACCCGCAACACTAAGTTTGATCATAAATAACCATTCATTTAATACCTATAACGGTATAACATACTTATGCAATTCACTAGTTAACGTTGATAAACTAGAAAATGAAGATGAAATTGTATTAAATTCAACTTGTTGAATGTGCGCTTCAGTGGAATTTGGAGTCAGATGTAAAATGTAGTCTGATCTATGCAAGCCTAGAGAAATTTGCTAAATATATATATATATATAATTAGTATAGCGCCTTGAATTTTTTTAAAAATATGACGCTTAGAAATTCAGGTATTCTACTTGTGTAATCCCTTCTTTCCTAACGGTGATATATATGTCGTAAAGTTTCCCGACGAAATCATCAACGCTTGTTAATCTACAAATTAAATAGAAATCAATCCAATGAAAACTTCTTAAAAATAAGATTTAATAATGTACACTCACTCTCCAATAACTTTTTCAATAAATTCATGATCCTTTGACAGTTTATGAAACAACAAGTTAAAAATCGGTTGCAACTCTAATGCAAACTCGAATTCTTTCTTAGGAAACGGCGATGGAAACAAAGAAATTGGGGCATGAACTGTTGTCGAGGTTGAGTTAGAATTGGTACGAATAACTAGACCATGAGATAGTGCCCAATCTATTGCTTGTTCTTTGAGAATTTTGAGATTTGTAGGAGAAATTTTAAGATATTCAGCACTTGTCATTTTTTTTTTTTTTTTAGTGTATCTTGGTATATAACAATATAACTTTATAATAATTTTGAAAAGTTTCGGTAAAACCTGGTTTAACGTTAAGCCCTTTTATGGATCTTCAATTCCATAAAAAACGTAATATTTGTTTACAAATTGATAATTTTTGAAGCTTAAAAAAATTCTTTGATTGGTAAGCAATTGCTTTATAAGGAATCTATAAATTATTAAATAGAGTTTGGAAAAGTTGTAACAGACAGCATTAGTCAAAATCCCGGTTTATCTTTTATTAAATCTATATACGTACGTACGTACATCTTGCATATGTCGATCACCAGAATTATAAGCTAGACAAAATTAGGGATTCAAGGGTCGGTTAAAGTCATGTAATATTGAACAATCAAAAATTATCGAATTTACAATAAATAGCAGATAGTAAAATTACCAAAGTTTAAAACTTCGCACTTACTCGATATACAGTACACTGGCGATCATAAGTAGTGCAACAAAAAAAGATTTTACTTAGATCGCATTATTTCCCGCAATTTTGGGTGTATCCTTTTATTTTATTTTTTTTATTTTACTCATAAATGGTACCTTTTTTCGATGTTAAAATTTTAATATTCATTATTATTGCCAATGTAAAGAAGTTACGCAGCTCACCCCCAAAAATTTTCCCCGCACGTGATGATCATCCCCGTGTTTGTGTAACGTCACCCGCAGATCAAAGTCATTAATACGATTACTTACGTTGATTTTTTTTTATCTCTGAATAAGAACGTCGTTAACGGTTTTTTAGTATTCAAGAGCCTTTTGTCACTTACAAACTCCAGAATTCGAAATATTCCAAACACTAGAATTGTAATGTATGTTTTAAAAAATCAAAGTTTAAAAACCTATACCTGATATTTAAAAATTTTTAAACCCTTTTTTTTTTTTTTATTCAGAGGCATTAACAGACACAAAGACAAATAGATTATACAGTCAACTCTAAATATAATGAGCTTTTCTATCATGAACTCTGAATATACTGAACTCAACGTTTTGAAATTTTACAATAGTTCGGTATAATAAGTGCCACAGGTTTTAAAAATATTGTAATTTCTATACGAACTTTTTTTTATTCCAGCACTTTCAGTTCATTATAAAAAGAGTTGACTGTATAAGTAATTATAGAATACATTTTACAAAATATTTCTTTTTTATTTATAATTAGACTAATCAATTGATCCAAATTGTAGCACTACGTCTATAATAACGGTTAGAAGATAATTCATATTCTTTATTATTCAATCTATTTTTATTTTTTTTAGAGACAATTATGACTTATGACTTTTAGGTTTTTTTTTTTTTTTAGCGGTACTGTATTGTATAAATTTTAAAGGTATACTAGAAGAATCATTTAATATAGTTACGTAGAAAGTACTATTTTAGTTTAGTGATTTATCTAGTTAGCAGTATTGATAACTAAACCAATAAAAGGTTTTTACCTTACTATATTAGCAGTTATTATAATACACTTGCAGTGTCAAAATTCAGCACAAATATGCTGTGCAAAAAAATTTTTTGCATAGCCCATTATTAATTTTGTACAAATAACAATACATGCATACCAAATTTTTAACACTGAGTACACCCTCCATATTGGTTTATATTGATACAATTATTATAGCACAAACAATAATTATTTAAGTATTATAACTTATAATTTATTATATGTTTATGTAAATTTATAAAACATCATTTGTTTGTCATAATTTTTCCACATTCTTGGCAATGTTTTTCTATTTTTCAACACTTCACACTTCGCTAACATCTTTTTTATTTCATATATTGCATCTTTAGCAGATAACAAAAACTATGTACCTCTATACTGCTCTTGACTTTTTAATAAATCAATTCATCTCTGAAGCTTTTTTGTGATACGGCTGTTAACCTTTTCTCATATCTCATTAAATTCAACAATTACATTATCAACCATATCATTATCATCTTCTTTATATTGTTACAATACTATAGCCTTCTTAGTATAAATATAGCAAAGTAACAAGGTTACTCAATGCAGTGATATTCTTTATGAATATACATGGAGTGGACATGAAGTGTATACTTTAACTTTATAGCAGGAGGCAAATAGCTTGAGATAATAACAATTTATAGACAATAATATTTATTAATAATAGTTCACGATGATAATCTTGTCTGTAAGAATTACTCTAGAGGGGGAATATCACATTTTACAAATAAAGAAGGGTAAAAGAGTAGGGCTAATTTCTATGAGAAGGTAGGAAACTCTAACTTGAGTAGAAGGGGAAAAGGCTCCCTTTTATAACTTTTTAACAGATAGAAGTGTAATGGTATAATTGCTTAACTATGTAGAGGCATTTAGAGGCACTGTAGTAG
>CAJVPU010002502.1:0-10513 GCA_910591775.1 Dentiscutata heterogama | reverse complement strand
ATGGCAGCTAGTGTGGAACCTAGAGCAGACTACTTAAATAGGCAACCAAAAGTTGCATGTATGGCTAGTCATACTCTCGTTAGTTAATAATCAAAGAGCTTAAATAGGTAATCTCCTAGTTAGGTTGCAGTTATGGCAGCTAGTGTAGAACCCAGGTGGACTACTTAAATTAGGTACCAAAATTACATATGTGGCTAGTTATATTCTCATAAAAATTGATGTAATATCATATTTATTTGAATAAAGCCAAGTGCTGGGGGTCTAAGTGGTCACCTTAATATTAAAAAAAAAATAAAATAAATTATAGTTTATTTTTATTTTATAATTCTATTTAAAAATTTTTATAAGTTTATTTCTGTGCATTATTGCATAGATTTACATCTAGTATATCTATAAAAATCTATTTAAAATATTTTATAATAAAGAATTTAAGAAATAACTATTAGCAAAAAGGTTTTATGAAATTTTTAAAAAATAGCAAAATAATAAAATTATTTTAGGCTATACAAACTTAATAATTTAGTTTTTATAACCCAGCCAGGTCAAAACTTACAAATTTTTTTTAAAAAATTTTAAGTATATTTATTATCTAGATAAGTTTTTTAAAAAAATCTATAAAAAATTTTATGTTTTTTATATATAAAATTTTTTGAGAATAAAATTAAAAGCCATGTTGCTAGGTTACTTTTAAAAATTTTATATTATAAAACTAAATTATTAAGTTCACATGGCCTTATTGGAGTTAAATGAATCTAAAGCCATTCTTGAGAATTTTAAAGAATTGTGAAGTAGAAGCAAGTTTATATCTTATATTAAATCAATTAAATTAATTTTAAATAATAATTTTTTGTATTTACTGATTTTTAGTAAAATTTATCAGTACTATATTTATATTTATGTAAGTTATTTATATTATAATTTTTTTTTGTATACTAACTTAATAGCAACAATCACCAAATTTTTTAGATGTTGTATAATTTATATTATTGCAATTATAAAATTTTATAAAATTGTACAAAACTTTACAAATTGCAATAAATCATTGCTAAATATTATATATAAAACCTTATTTTATAAACAAAAAAGCTATTTTTGTATAACTTTTTCTACAATTACTTGTACTAAATTTACAACAAGCATTTTTTCAAAAAAATTTAATAATTTCAAGATAAAACAAACAGAAGAGATTTGAATTCATAAGTCAGTATTGATTACAAATAATATAATACTTCTTTTCACTTTGTGCTAGTCTCTATACAAAATTTTCTTAGAAAAATAGGCAAAATAGCTTACTTCTATTAAAAGATTAGTATTGTTTACATCTTCCATTTTCAGATGAACTTAGTAGATTACAACTATATATCTGGTTTGTTGTTTTCAATATGATGCTACACCACATGACAAGAATTGGATTTCAGGTTAAAGAGATATTTAGAAATAGGTGGGCTGTTGTTAGAAAGAAAGAATTTTCATTAAAGTGAAACTTTATAATAGAGATATATAATTGTTGCAGTTGTTATATAATTTTTAAGCCTTGTATAGGTTATAATAGTGTATTTGTTTTCTTTTTTCAATTTATTTTTTTTTAAAAGTTATTTTTTTATTTTTAGGTTGGTTTTAGCTTTAGTTAGCTTAGTAGGAGCCTTTCTTTTTGTTTTTCTTTTTTTACATTCTATTATTTCTCTATAATTATCTTCTTTACTATTTCTCTTTTATTTTATATATTTTTTTTTAGAATAGTTTTTCTTATTTTATTTTTTTTTACTTTAAAGCTTCTATGCATTATATATAAGTATTTTACTTTCTTTTGCTCTTAGTAAAAAAAGAAAAATCTGAAAAGATTGGCTCTTGACAGGGCTAATAAAGTCTTCTATATCTTCTAAGAAGTAGTGCAACAAGTCACATTAGTAATTATTTATATAAAGAACCAAACAATACTGGACTTGCTATATGTAGATAGCAGAGTAGATTTTTTTTTAAATATATTTCTTTTATCTTTTAATAAAAGTACCAATTAGACTATCAAAGAGTTAAAAAAAAAAAAAAAGCCTATTTTTGATATTTTTAGCTTAAAGTTTTTGTTTGAAGATTGGACTAGAAATGTTTTTTTTTTAATTTGTATTTACTTAACAAGACAAATATTTTTACAGAAGCAATTATTTGTCTCTTTTATCTTATTAATATTAGAATATAAATGTTTTACAAGTTTACAAAGTTTGAATATATATTTTATTTAGTTTGCCTATTTCAATAATTATTTAGATAAGAAATTATGATAGTTTGTAAAAAAGTGTACCTTCTACAGATTATAATATTATAAAAAATTAGTTGATTCTAGTAGATTTTTTGATTTATAGAGAATTTTAAAGATTTAAAATAAAATATAGATATTATTTATTGAAAATTATAACCAATAGAGAATTAAAATCTCAGAAATTTTCTGTTATCATTATCATGAAATCACAAAATTACACCCTTTTTGCAATCTATTATAAAAAAAAAATATAGAATTTAAAAAAATCTTATTATATATTAAAATTTTGAAATTAAAAATTAAAATATAAGTATTTAAAGACTTCTATTTAACTAAATAAGCAAAATTTCTTCAGGTAAATTTATTGTAAGCAATCTTTTTCATCTTGCATATGAGGTGTAACAAATAATAATTGACTATTACAATTAATTAGTAAATTCTTATTCATCATATAGATGATTAGATACACCTATGTGCTAAATAGATAGGGTCATCTATAATTAACTAAATACAATTTTTCTTAGTTATTAATTCAAATCTATTAAAAAATAAAATAAAATTTATATTATTTTATTTGAAAACAAATATATTACTATTAGATTAATTTCTAATTAAGCAAAAATTAATAAGCTAAACAATAGTTATATTTGTATAATTTGTAACTATCAAGCACATAGTAGCTTATTTACTCTATATTATCAATTTTTGATCATATGAATAATTTTAAAAATTAGTGTACTATAAATTTTTATAATACTATACAATATTTTATATAAATATCTATTTAATTTATATATATAAAAATAAACTATTTATACAATATGCTCTATGTGCAAATAGTTAAGATTTTATAATAAATTTGGTGCACTATGTGGCTAGAAATTTTGTAAATTTTATGTACATTTCTAGCTAAAAACATGTGAAAACTTTTAAAAATATGTGCTTATGAGTATATTGTATATATAGATTTTATACACTATTGCCAACTAGATTGGTTAACAATGTAGTGATAGCTCTAAAATAAAAAAAAAACTGTAATTTGCTTGTAACTAATTTATAAAAAAACAGAGTATTGAAGTCCTTTATAAAACTGTAAAACTGTTTATAACTTTTTTATTTACAAATTAATTAAAATAATTATACTTAATATCTTTTATTAGAAAAATAATAGATTATTCTTATTCATAATTTAATCACAGAGCATTTTCAAATTCTCAATATTGTAAAAACAGAAAATGAAGTAGCAATAATTTAAAAGTTACTATAATAACTTAAAAAAAAATCTTTAGTATTAAATTTTGAAAATTTTGTATATATTAATTAAATACTTTTATATAATTTTTTAAATTATACAAACAGTATAAATATACTTAATTCAAAAAGATTTTGAACTAACTAGATAAATCTATTAAGAATTATGTTTGTATCCTATATCTAAAATAGTTTGATATTATTATTTAAAATATAGTATTTACAATTATATAATTAAAATTATATTAATTAAATATGAAACTAGTATATAAGCAAGCTATAATATTAGTAGTTAAACAAGTAAATATCAAATAAATAAAAAATTATACTTTATATTATAGCAATATCTATTTAAACTAGGTTTTGATCTTTTTGACAATATTACCAAGACTAAAAAATATAAAGTCAGTTAAAATAATTTACAGTTCTATTTATTATAGTTCTAATAGTAGAATAATTTTTTTTTATTAATATAAAAAATTCTAATAATTGTAAATATATATATATTTTTTTGGTATTAAGGTTAGACCTTGCTTATATTTTTATTAATTAATTTATATAAGTAGTTATATAGAGGCTATATAAAGACTTAATTTGTACAGAGACAAATAAATATAAATTATATACAAGAGTAAGAGCTCAGACTAAAAGCTCAAACTAAAAGCTTAAACTAGTTATCTGTGATCTAAATCTACTAAAGTGATCAAGACTTATCTAGGTTTGAATTGGTAGAATATGGTTAATAGATGTATGGTATTTGGTCTACAGGGTAGACCATGTATTAAACTTGAGGGTAGCTTGTTCCAAGGAGAGACAAGTATTAGATTCAGAGTGTAATTGGTTAGTGAAGCCACAGAGGCAATTAAAAGAATAGTTGGCTTTGTTTCTTTTATTGATTAAGCAAGGTGGAAGTTGAGTTAGTATGTGGTAGTTGGGGTAGGAGAAGATATTGTAAGATTTTTTCTATTGAGAAAAGTTAGTGCAATATGGGATCTAAATGTTGTTGTAAAGTTGGTCAGAAATTTTAAGTAGTAGTTGTATAATAAGTTGAGAAGCATTGGAGTATGAAATATCAAATAGGTTTAGTAATTAAATTAAAAATTTAGGTATAAGACTTTTGAGTGTTGAATAGAGTGAAAATAGATATATTAGGGATAGTAGAGGGTTAAAAGAGAATGTGAAGAAATTGTGTGTATGAGGTGGTATAGTTGGAAAAAAAAAAGATTAAAATTAAAGTTAGATAAGGTAGTCTGAATTGTGAACTTAATTATTTGAATGAGGGGAGTAATATTGGGGCAAGTATACTAGTGAGAAGGTGAGTTGGAGTTGTTACAGAAGAAGCAGTTAGATGATGTAAATACAAAAGGATATATTTGATAAAAGTATGAATGAGTAGTAAAATATTAAATAATAGTTTAATTTTGAAAGCTTTTAAATAGTTGAGTTTGGGGTTGGTAAAGTTGTAAGAAGTTTTTTAGTTATTGTTAAAGTAGAGCCAGAAGGCATTCTAGTCAATTTGGTAATAGAAGTGTGACTATTAATGAGTATGATATTGGGAAGACCATAGAGCTATATTGTAAGCCTTGTATATTGTTTTGTTAAATAGTCAGGTAGAATTGTTAATAGGATGGTTTTTCCAAATTAGAGTAGCATAAGGGTTATAGAAGTTTGTATAATTAAATAGTAGCAGAGAAGAACTAAAGTGGTTGTTAGCAAGTTGATTTGCAAGGTTATTAAAGGTATTATCAGAGTGAGCCTGAACTTTATAGAGGGAAAGCTAAATATTAAAGGCTTTTAGAATATTGATAAGTGTATGCCAGATAGGCTAGCAGTTGAATTTAAAGTTTTTGGTAGAGTGAGGAGATTAAGATAAGAGTTTGTTGTACTTGGATATGATTAACTGTGAATTAGTGAAGATTTGTATACTGGAGTTGCATAGAATTATTAAGATAGCTGATAGTTTAGCTTTGTAAAAAGAAGGCCAGTTTGAAGTTTGGGCAGAAAAATTCTGTATAATTTGGTTATTGTGAACTTGAACTCAGCCAATGCCCATTGAACATTGATTAGTACCAAGTTGTTTAAAAAAGCTATCTGTGTAAAAAGTAAATTGGTTTTGTAATTAATTAGCTAGTACAATCTGGATAAGCAGAGCTGAGGTGTTGTTGTTGTAGAAGATGTCTAGTATTGGTAAATTAATAAAATTAATAGATAGCAGTAGTTGTAGGTTTGTAGAATGCTTGATGTTAGTAGACTAGATAAGGTCAAAGTAGTTTGCATTGATATTAAGTTGCTTATTAGCTTTTTTTCTACCTAGGAATTGAGTTAAATGAATTGTGAATACTTCTAGTATACAATTACTAGAAATACAATTAGAGTTGAGGTTGCAACTATGGCATGGCATGCAAGTGATAGGTGGGAGTAGATAGAAATTAAAGTTGGAAGTATCAATATTATATTGCCAGTGTGTTATAGAGATAGTATTGATTTTGGAAAATATTTGACAAATTTGGCCAATTACAATATCTTCATTGTGAAAGGACAGAACCCAGGGTTTGTGTGTTTTGGAAATTGAGTTGGATTGGTATGCAAAGGAATTAAACCTTTTTGGTTGAAAGTGTAGTAGAATTGTATGAGATATACTATTTTCGAGTATAGAGTTTTCTAGGTAAGTAAACCAAAGTGGTTTTTTGCCTTTGGAGATGTGTAAGATTCTAGAAGATAAGTGTAGCCAATCTAGAAGAATATGATTGTCTGCAGAGCAGAGTTGTTCAAAATAAAGAATATGTTTGTGTTGAAGCTGTTGTTTGAAGATGTTATATTTGGGGTAATTGGAAAGAATATGTTTAAGTAGGGTATTGCTATCCTTAATAACTTTGGGCCAAGAAATATTAGCATGAGCACTGATGGAGATTTGTGAGTAATTGAGGAGTTTTATAATTTTAAAGGTAGTTGTGTATCTGTTAGAACTATCAATAACAGGATAGAGGTATTGAAAAATATTAGTTGTGGACCAAAGATTGTTTTGAAGTTGCTGAAGTCAGATATGAGTTGTAGTTCTAAGAGTAGATGTATTATTGATATAGTTAAGGAAGTTACTAATATGGTGTTGTAATTGTATATTCCAGATATTGTGAATATTGTAGAGGTTATAGTTAAGAAGAGTACTGTTAGGAGTAAAACAGGAGAAGTGGACTTTTGTTTGGCTATAGTGAGGTATTTTCTTAGAATTTTATTGCATTTAGAAAGAGAAATTACAACATTGTGAAGCCAGTATTCAGTAGTAGGAATAATGATAGTATTGATAATATATGTAATTTGTTTGTTAGTTATGTTTTTGGTACCTGTGATATTGACTAGCTAGATTGCCTTATTATAGATAAGTTGGATCTGTGAAGATTGTTTGTTGTTAAAAATAAACCACCAATCTAAAAATTTAAAGAGTTGGAAGAGTGGAATAGATTGTAGGTTAGAGTTAAGAAAAGAAATATTAGAGGAGGGTTGTGTAGTTATGAATAAAGATTTAGTTGGGATGACTTGGATGTCAGCTATTAAGTAGAAAAAGAAGACAATTTTAACAATTTCTTCAAGTTGTGTTTTGGATTTGGCAATTCATATTGTGTTATTCATGTATACAAGAACAGATATTGAAGTGTTAAGATAGTTTGTTGAGTGTTAAATAAGGCTAGTTTGGTAAAAGATAGAGAGGGTGTATCTGAAAAAGTGTATAGAAATATGTGTAATAAGAGAGTCATAATAAATTCTTCAAAAAAAAGGAGTAATAGTTTCATTTTGGTCAATACCATTTTTGACTGAGTAAAAGTTTGTAAGGCCAAGATTGGTAATGATATGATTAGTGAGGTTGAATAAGAGGTTGGTTAAGATATTGATAAGTTGTTGGAGCATTTGAATGTAATATAATGTTTTTTAGAATAATTTAAAGTTAATGGAGTTATAGGCCTTGCTTATATCCTAAGAAAATAGCCAAAGTTGGTTTAGATTGCAGTTTGCATCTTCAATTATATTATTAAGAATATAAATCAGAATTGAGATAGAGTTGTCTAGAAGAGCTACAAAGTTAAATAGTGAAAGAATGCTGTGTTAGGAGAGAGTAAGGTTGAGGTGATTTATTAGGAGCTTGGTATAAAGTTTTTTGATATGTTTGATTAAGCTAATAGGTCTAGTATTGGCTAGATTTCTATCGAAGATGGGTTTTTTAGAAATAGGGAAGATATGTTTTTTTTTTATTGGTTAAATATATTTTGAGATGAGAGACAATAGTTAAAGAGAGATGTGATAGTACTAATAAAGTTAGAGCCAGCATATTTGAATATTTTATAACTAATGCCAGATAGGCCACAAGCTTTGTTGTTGAGTAGTTAGTTGATAGTTGATAAAACTTCTCCTTCTGTAAAGAAAGACTGAGTATTGGAGTGCCATAAGAGATTAATGTTTGGTTTTGGGTTGTATTTTGTTTGTCATTAGAAGTCAAAAATCTTAATATCAATAGTTCAGGGGGCAGTCCAGTTATCGAAGTGTTGTTAAATATGGGTTTTTATAGTTGTAAGATTAGTAATAATATCATTATGAAGTCAAATATTATTAAATTTAACAGGATCTTTGTGTTAGTTAAGGATGCTGTTGATTATAGAAGTGGGTGGGTTTGAAGTTTGAAGCATCTTTTATCAATAGCATTAGTAATCTGTTGTCTGATTTCTTTAATATTTTCTATATTATGGGCAATGTAGAGATTTTTCTATTCGGGGTATGGCGGCCTAGTGAAGTGGTTTAGTCATCACCCCACCAAGCGGCAGGTCTAGAGTTCGAATCCCACGGATGACATTTTTCGAAAAATAGATTTGCATTAGATAACGATTATCTATCGATTGGTTGGATCTAGAAATCTGTAATCTTGGTTGTGCCATCTAGAATGAGAGCTTCGATGTTGAAATGCCAAGAAACTGGGATGATCGAAACCCATTTGGGAAGACCCGAGTAAGGAATAACTACAATCTTCGACAGTGCTACAGGAAAGACCCGAATTAGAAAGTAAGTACCGAGATTAGAGAACTGAACGACAACAAGATCCTTTAGTAGGGGGATTTACCAACCTGACCGCCAATTTAGGAAAGCTAAAAATCTGTGAGGCCATTATGGAGTACACCAACCCTGGCCAGCTGGCATGGGAAACCAGTGGTGGGGGCCCTACTCACCAAGACCAGGGGCTATGGAAGTTGGGCGGGAAACCAGTCAGACGGAAAAATGCCAGGCGTGTCCGGATGACCAGCCAACCAAATTGGAGGAAAAGGATATGTGCTATGAAATCATGTACCAAGACGAGACAAGAGCACCAGGCACCTAATGCCAAGCCAAGGTCGAATCTTCCGGGTCATCAGTTGGAAGTAAGGGATAGACTAATAAAGAAATAATAGAAAAAAAAAAAGTCTGAATATGGGTATTGGAATTGGAAAGTGAACCTTATAAGGGCAAAAACAGTTAAATGAGTAATAGCCCAACTGCAAGTGGGAGCCTCGGCAACCGTGCAAAACCAGGTTGGCCCAAAATGGGATAGGAAAAGCTCTGGTAGATTTACCTCGTAGATAGTTGTGCATCTGCTCAACAGAGGAATGCAAGCTGGTAATTAGTCAGTACAAACCCTGGATAAGTCACAAAAGTCCTAAGGCAGGGTGCAAAATCTAGAGAAACGGGCTAGATGGTAGTTCTCAGATTAGTATGATAGGTTATAAATACAGTTAGGATCAGAAGGTTTAAAAGAGTAACTCCCTAGTTGGGTTATAGGTATGATATCTAGTGTAGAACCTGTGGGTGAACTACTTAAATAGGCACCCAAAAGGTGCACGTATGGCTAGTTGTATCTTCATTGTAACTGTAATAACTAATAATTACTAATAAAAAGTCACCAGGCCAAGGAGGTCATCTTAATACCGAAAAAAAAAGAGATTTTTCTATTCTAAATTTGTATCAGTGATCTAGGAGGAGAGGGGTTGATATATTTGAGGAAGTAGAGGAATATGCAAATTAGCAGATTGGTTAAGATGAGATATTGGGATATTGAGATAAAAGAGGATGGGTTGGTGGTATTTAAAAGCATTTTTGGTTTGTTAGATGATGTTGCCAAGTTTTTTTAGGTTTGAGTGTAGGTGTGTAGCCTTAGAAGAAAATATATATTGGAAGTTGTGAATAGTAAATTGCTTGCTAGAAATATGTTTGAGAGCAGCAAAACTAATGCTAGTGTGAATTTTGTACCAGGTGGTTTTAAAAGATTCTGTTGTGTTTGTTGAAGAGGATGTGTGGTGAGAAAGGAGATTGGAGCTAACTTGGTTAGAGAATTCTTCCTATTTTGTAGTATCCATAGCTTTATAGATTAAAGTTCTTCTATGTGTACGTGTTTTGTGTCTATACTAGCCATGTAGGGCATAAGAGAAAGACCAGCAAAAAAATAATTGTAAATATATTAAGATAGAAGAATTATAACATACTATTGTTTATAAATTTTTAAAATGAATTTTCAAAAATAATTATATAAATAAAAAAAAACATGCCACTTTTGCTTATTGCCTATTTTCTAATAGCTATTTTATTAGCAAGCTTACTTCAAACATTTTATAGAGTTGGGGTTAGCATTTTTATTAATTGTAGCTATATATAATTAGTAGATTATTACATTGTATGATGTTAGATAATGGCTTGTTTAGAAAATGGAAATTAGAAAAATTATACATAACCATTATAAAGAAAGATTATCAATTGCCAAAAATAAAGATAAATATTAATTGTAGACAATAAAACAAAATTTAGTCTTCTAAAATATTTTTTATTTTATGAAGCCTTGCTATTATTTAATTTATTATTTTATTTATTATTTAATAATAACTTAAAAATATTTTATAGTCAAGAAACTAATACAAATTCGGAATTTTAGAATGTTCTAATATATATATATTATAGCTTTTTCAAAATTGCAAACATTGATTCTTGTGTGCTAATTTC
>CAJVPU010002501.1:0-10514 GCA_910591775.1 Dentiscutata heterogama | reverse complement strand
TTAGGGCAAGAGATCGTCACAACCGGGTAACGTGAGTTGGCGCAGCGATTATTAGGTCACGTTTTTCCGACCTTACAGGAGATAAGAAAGAAGTCTTCTACAAAATCGCTTGCCATATGCCTAGTTCTCATGGCTATGCAAGAGGCCAAAGTCTGCTCTGTACATTGAGTCTGACTGTCATTGCTTGGCTCTTTACATAAATAAGCTTTTCTGCCCACCCACTTACATTATTCTTATCTGAAAATAGTCTACAAGATGTGAAAGACATCATTATTTCAGAGGTGGTAGCTGCTTTCATATTTCTTGCAGAAGACTTTATTAAAAAAACTGTTGGGATTTAGGTACTGATTCATCGAAGATATTAAGATTTGAAGTTTGGTTTTGGGGTTTTTAAGAGGTATTAAAGAAAAGTAAATTGGAGGTAGAAGGTTTGGTGATTTTATAGTAATTAATAATGAGTTGTTTAGCATATGGTAAGTAAATTTCATTATATTGGAAGCAGATTTAGAAGAAAGTTTGCTTAGGGTTTTTAAGAATTTTGAAGTAAGAGATAACTCTACCAATATGTGTAGAGTTAGTAGTTAGTTTGATGAGTTTGTAGATAGACTCATCATAAGATAGATTATAGATGTTGTCATTTTTGGCAGCTGCTTTAAGATATTTGTTAAAGTATAAGTAAAAATAAATGGAGGGCTTCTGAACCTTGCGGAGCCGTGCAAGCCGGGCATACAGTGATCGCTGTAGAAGATATTTCTCATGTGGTTTCATCTCCAACATCATTAGCCTCCTATGACCTACAACCAATATTACTTCTCCAAAACACAATCGACCAGCCTCCTACAAATTTCAACTCTGATAACGAACTACTTCCAGACTCTGACCTGGTATTGTGGTTTATATTGAATTTGGTATTGTTTTGTTTATTATAAAAGTTTTCTGCTGTGTTTGCTAGATCAGAGAAAGTTTGAGTTGGGAATGGTTTAGAAAAGGTAGCAGGATATAAACTATTTTTGGTGAAAATTGTATAGTCAAGTGTGGGATGAACAATAGAGAAAGACTGATTTGAGAAAAAAGAGTTTGAAATAGAAGCAGGGAATAAGGACAATGAGTATTTATAGTAGTGTTGATAAATATTTGGGTATGTATGCTGGTTAGTAAATTCAGTATGTTCTGTATTAGTGGAAAGAACTGAGCATGGGGTTTCTTTATCAGCTTTATATGTTTAAAAGTGATAAAGAGTGGCCTTTGTTACAGCTTCTCTGTATTCATTAAGTGTTGTGATTGTTGGAATTTTAAAAGATGATAGAAGGAGTTTTTTGTATTTGGCTACAAGTATAGTAGCAACTTTATATCAAATATGGTTATAGATTCTTTTTTTGAATTCTTTAGATGGTTAGAAAAACTATCATGAATAAATTAGAATAAAAGAAAAGAACCATTCATCAAGGTTATTAGTAAAGGGTTTTTAGAGATGAGATTTTAAAGTTTTTAGTAAATTGTTGTTTAGAGATATTGTGGGGGTAGCTGATGTTGTAGAGACTATATGTGGCCTGGTTACCCAGACCTTTAACATCCTATTCCCAAATCTTAGATGTATACTCCTAACCAACTTTATTTAATAGATTGTTTTATGTTTATATTATATAGTTATAATACAGTATTAGAAAAGTATAGAGAAGAAAAAAATAATAGAAAAATATATAGAGAAAATATATAAAGAGATTAAAAGATTAAAAGTTGTAAAAATAAAATAAAAAGATAAAATAAAATAGTAGTATTGTAAATAATATAGTATATAGATCTGCAGTATTAAATATTTGTTACAAAAGTAGAAATATAAAAAAGAAAATTGTGATAGTAATTAAAAGATCTTTAAAAAAATTTTTAAAGAAATAGCAAAATGTGAATATTCATGCTATAGTTGGTAATGCTACCATGGTGCACTGGGTCTAACATGCTACTGGTAGGATTCGAACATACAGCCTGGCAATGTTATATGCCACAACCACTATACTACAATCTGTAGAATTAAAAAAAATGATTTTGCACATTTTTTTGAAGTTTGATTTGGATATGATTTACAAATTAAGTTATTTGATTTGACCACATGTTGGTTTATTGGAGAATTTTGTGTTGTACAATATGTATTTGTATTAAATTTTAAATTTTTAGATTTTGTTGAGTTAGGATAGAAAATGAGTCGATGAAGTTATTTTAGACAGCATTTGAAAAGAAGTTTTAAGTGAAGTTTGCACTAAAAAGAGTAGACAATTTGCTTCAAGATGGGATTGTAGGTTTAACTCATGAAGAAGAAGTGCTTTTGTCACAAAGTAAAGTTGTGAATACTGAAAGTAAAATTTCAGAAGAGTGAGCTAGGGATATTTATTTGTATGAGTTTTTTGGAGTTGGGTTTACAAGAATGCAATGGTATGTATCTGTATTAATATATAGGAGTAAATAGTAGAATTATAATTTTAAAGTAATTAATTATAAATATTATAGTTTGCAGAATGAAGAAAAAATTGTAAAAAGAAAATTAGAAGAAATAAATATTCGTATACACAATCAGGAATTAGAATATAATAGTGAAAATAAACAAGTTAATTGAGTTTTAGAATATTTCCTTGATCAGAAAGCAAAATATTCACAAAGGTTAGAAAGAATAAGAATGTTACATCGGGTAGAAAGTTTTGATGAAATTATTAGTAGTAGGGATATTGTAAGAGATAGTGAGGATACAGAGTTGTAGATAATAAAAGAGGAGTAATATTGAGTATAGATATAAGAAAAAGAAAGTTATTTGTTTATTTGTTTTGTAGTAGATTGGTTTGATTATTATATGTATGAAGATTTTAACAAAGTTTAAAATAAAATAAAATAAAGTTGTGAACCAAAGTAGAAAGATATATTATAATTTGATAAACTATTTAAATAAATAAATTAATAATTTATTATAGATAACAAAATAGGGGAAGAAAAATAGATTGAATATTAGTTTGGAGAAAGGATTAAGTGACCAGGAAGAGTTTGTTCATTTATATCAAGATATATATGTGTTTCAAGTGTAATAATACTAACTGATATTTTGTAGGGTTGAAAGAAAGAATATTTGAACAAGTGATGAAGAAATAATTTGAGAGTTTGTGGAAGTAGAAGAAGTGGTAACTTGTATTTGTCAAGAAATTTGTTAAGCATGTTTTCTCAAAAGGATAGAATAACTTTGTATCTGAGAAGAGAGTAAGATCTTCTGCAAAATTGCTTACTATATGCCTGGCTCTTATGGCTATACAAGAATTTAGAGTCTGCTTTTGTGTGTTGAGTCTAACTATCATTACTTGATTCTTCTATGTAAATGGGCTTTCCTGCTCACCCACTTACATTATTCTCCTCTGAAAATAATCCACAAGATGTGGAGGACATCATTATTTCAAAGGTGGCAGCTGCTTCTATATTTTTTTGCAGAATACTTTATTAAAAAGATTGTTGAGATTTAGATACCAATTCATTAAAATTGTTAATATTTGGAGGTTGGTTTTAGTGTTTTTGAGAGATGTTAAGAAAATGTGAATTAGAGAAGGAAGGTTTGGTAATTTTGTAGTAATTAATAATAAGTTGTTTGGCACATAGTAAGTAGATTTCATTGTATTGAAAGTAGATTTGAGAGAAGGTTTGCTTGGAGTTTTTAAGAATTTCAAAATAAAAGATAACTCTACCAATATATATAGAGTTAGTAGTTAGTTTGATGAGTTTGAAAATAGACTCATCATAAGATAGATTATAGATATTGTTATTTTTGGTAGCTGCTTTGAGGTATTCGTTGAAGTATGAGTAAAAATAAAAGGTATTGCAGTTGATATTGGATTTGGTATTGTTTTGTTCATTATAAAAGTTTTTTTGCTATGTTTGCTAGGTCAGAGAAAGTTTGGGTTGGAAATGGTTTGAAAAAGGTAGCAGGATGTAGACTATTTTTAGTAAAAATTATGTAGTCAAGTATGGGATGAACAATAGAGAAGACTGATTTGAAGAAGAAGAGTTTAAAATAGGAGCAGAGAATAAGAACAATAAGTGTTTATAGTAATGTTGGTAAATATTTGGATATGTATACTGGTTAGTAAATTCAGTATGTTCAGTAGAGAGGACTAGGCATGAAGTTTCTTTATCAGCTTTACATATGTGAAAGTAATAAAGAGTGGCTTTTTTATAGCTTTTTTGCATTTGTTAAGTGTTGTAATTGTTGGAATTTTAAAAGAAGATGGAAGGAGTTTTTTGTATTTGGCTGCAAGTGTAGTAGCAACTTTATATCGAATATGGTTATAAATTCTTTTTTTTAAATTCTTTGGAGTTGGGAAAACTGTCATAAATAAATTGAGATAAAAGAAGAGAATCATTTATCAAGATTATTAGTAAAGAGTTTTAGGGATAGAATTTTAAAGTTCTTAGTAAATTGTTGTTTAGAAATATTGAAAGCAACATTAATATTGAATGATTATCATGGTGGATTTGAAAGAGAGATTTGTTAGATATATCTTCACTAAATGAATAGTAGATTCAAAAATGAATAGGTTTGATGTCAAGGTCTTGTATAAATTTTTGAGCATGAATTGTTTGGTATTTGTTTTGAAAAAAAGATAAATATGAGCAAGGTTGAGAGAAACTTGATTCCTATTATGTATACTGTATGGAGGGATAGAGCTAAGAGATATAAGAATTTTTTTGTAGTTAAGTTAGGTAAAGAGTATAGAAGAAAAGGAGATTTGAAAGTGTCAAGAATAATGCTAAAAGAAAGAATAGCATTTTTGCTTAGTAATAAGTTTGTATCAAAGATTAAGTTAAGAAGAAATTGAGGGCATTTGCCTGCAAATGAGGTCATTAAGTAGTTAAAAGTATATCTAGATTCTTTGTCTTTTTGTTTGTTATTAAAATTGGTTAAAGGAAGTTTAACAATTTTGCCAAGTGTAAATTTAATAAGGTAAGGTTTAATAAAGTTGAGGAATTGTCATCCAAAGGAGCTTAAGGAAGTATTATTTTCTATATTGTCAGTAATAGGATAGGTAGAAAACTATTTAAGGTTCTGAGATGTATCTCATTTTGAGTATGCTGCTTCAGTTTGTTGTTTAGTATTAGAGACAGTACTGGTGTAATTGATTTCAAAAATATCAGGTTTATAGTTGAAGATTGTAAATCATTGATAGAGATAAGTGGAGCTAAGGAGGGATTGAGAGGATTATTTTTTGGCTTGGCTTTGCTTGAATAGATATGCTCTGTAGATAGTTGAGATTGTGAAAGTTGAAAGGATTTGCTTGTATTGATATTAGAAGAAGATTTTTAAAAAAATGGCTCGTTATTAGTAAGAGTTGTTGAGGCTGAGAAGTTGTTTGTAGAGGTAGTATTTTGTAAAGCTTGAAAAATAGGGTAAAGTATTTATGAAATTGGTCAAGTGAAGAGATAGCAGCTAAGATTGTAGAGGTCTTAGAAGAGATTGATAAAGAGGATGTAGCTAGAGCACAAGAAGTATGATAAACTTCTTTGTTGACTAAAGTATACATTTCATTAGGATAATAGTTATTGTTATAAATATGGCAAATAATAATTTTAGAGCATTTGGAACAGGTATGTTCACAGGATTGATATGTAGAAAAAGGTGAAATGTTTTCAGAAGTTTCAAAGATTTGGTGGATAAAGTTGGTAGTTTTGTTGTTTTGTCTTTTGCCAGTAGGTACCTGAGAAAAGATAAATACAGGTTGGAAAGTTTTGTTGTTTTTGGCAATAAATTGGGTGTGATATCTATTGCATAGACATGTAATAATTGCAGTTGTTGTTGGTGCTTGAAAGAAGTATACAGCTACTTTGGTATAGGTAGTTCTAGTATAGCATGTTGTAGGTTTTTGATTGGGACGAATTGGTTTTAAATTATCTTCTGATTCATTTTTAAGAAATATAATACTGAAACTTAAGTGGATGTATGTATAGAAATAGTCAAGGTTAACAGTGTCTGGCTCTTGTTGAGTTAAAGTAGGCATTTTAAGAAATTAAAATTGAATATAAATTGATAAATTTAATTTAGAATTTGTAGTAAAAATTAGTTTCTTTGTGAAATTTTTCTAAGTTGAAAATAGTGTATAAAAGTAGAACAAGAGTTATATTAAAATAGGTTATTTAGAGGTAAATAAAAATGGGGTCTTTATTTTAGATTACACAAAAGGTCACATGACCTATAAATTAGATTTTGAAGCTTTGTGTTATACAAAGTTCATATAATGATTATGTGTTACACAAACCAAAAAGAGAATCTTATTGTGTGAATAGAAAATACAAAAAAGACAGATATTAAAATTGTGCAATATTAGTTAAAATGAGGCAATTTTAGTGTAATTTAAAAAGCACTACTAGTTTTAAAGTATTGTAGAATGTGGGTGGCATGCTGGGGTAGCCTTAATTACACGAAAAATGTCTCTAGTTGTTTGGAAAAGAAAAAATTTCCAAAGTAAAAGAGAAAAGAAAAAATAAATAGAGTTAAGAATTGTTTTGTTTATAACTAGGTCAATATTGAAGCTACAGGGATTTATTATAGCTTGTTTTGAAGAGAAAAATGTGTAGAATAACTTGTATTATATTTTGGGAAGAAGAAAGAATCTGGATTTTGTGTAAACAGCAAAAGAGACTTATATGGCCCAGAAGGCCGTTATTTAAAGAGTTTTAGAGCTATCTTTTTAAAATTTAAATATTATATGTAATTTTATATGTAGAAAAGGTTTTGTTAAGATAAAAAATTTGGTTATCTTAATAAATTATTGCAAAAATAAGATTTTGTTAAGTTAGATTTTAGAAAAAATTTTTGTACAAGTGATTGACAAAAAGAGTTTTTTATGTTTTGCTTTTTTTAATCTAAAGTTGCAACTTTAGATATCTGAAGTTGTAACTTTAATTATAATCTAAGATGCTTAAATTTACAACTTCAGATACTTAAAGTTATAATTTCAAATATCTGAAGTTATAATTTAGATAACTTTAAATACCTAAAAATTTAACTTTAGTTGCAACTTTAAATACTTAAGTTGCAACTTTAGGTGTCTAAAGTTTTATTTTTAAATATTTATAAAATTTTTAAAGTACACAATTTTGTACAAATTTTAATAAAATATTTGTATAAGTTTTTATTTTTTAAAAATTTGTATAAACTTTTAATAGTTGTTTTTGCACTTATTATAGTAGGGTACAAAATTTTTAGAAATTTGCTATAATAAAAAGTAAAAAAAAATTTCAAAAATTTGTACTAATTTTTTTTTCTAATAGAATACTAAAGATTATTGTATTAGCTTAAATAAATTCTTAATAGGCAATAGTTAAAGCTAGATACCAAAAAAGATTAATTTTAGTGTTTAAAATTGCAACTTTAGATGCCTAATATTACAACTTGAAGTTTTTAAAGTTGCAAATTCAGATACCTAAAGTTAAACTTCAGTTACAACTTCAGATACTTAAAGTTGTAACTTTAAAGTTGTAACTTCAGATACCTAAAGTTGCAACTTCAAGTACCTAAAGTTGTAACTTCAGATATCTAAAGTTGCAACTTCAGATATTTAAAGTTGTAATTTAAAGTATCTAATATTATAACTTGAAATAACTAAAGTTACAACTTCAGATATCTAATCCAATAAAAAAAACTTTATTGAAATTGTTTAAAAATTTCTAAAATAATTCAATTTTTTATTTGAAAAATTGACTCTATTTGAATATTTAAAGGATATTTATTGGATAAATATATTTTTATATACTTTTATACAATAATTTTAATTAAAAAAATTTTTTATTTTTTATATCAAGTATAAAAACAGTACAAACATAAACTCAATTTAGAAAATTAACTCTGTTTTGAATATTTTTTTGAACAATGTCTATAATAACTACAACAATTTTTTCTATAAAGTAAGTTGCAACTTCAAGTATCTAAAGTTGCAACTTTAGGTATCTGAAGTTGCAACTTTAGGTACTAGAAGTTGTGACTTTAGGCATCTGAAGTTGCAACTTCAAGTATCTGAAGTTTTAACTTCAGACACCTGAAGTTGCAACTTTAGATACCTAAAGTTGCAACTTTAGGCATTTGAAGTTGCAATTTCAAGCACCTAAAGTTTTAACTTCAGGCATCTAAAGTTGCAATTTTTGGTATCTAAAATTACAACTTTAGGCACCTGAAGTTGCAACTTTAGGTATCTGAATTTGCAATTTTAGGTACTAGAAGTTGCAACTTTAAGCACCTGAATTTGCAATTTTAATTGCATTCAACTTCAAAGTGCCTAAAATTGCAACTTAAGTATCTTAAGTTGTTAGGCACCTGAATTTTCAACTTTGGTGCAACTTTAGACACTTAAAGTTATAACTTTAAACACCTAAAGCTACAACTTTAGGCTCCTAAAATTGCAATGTTAGACATTTCCAGGTTTAAATAAACCCAACTTGAGTTAATTTCGGGAAATAAGCTTACTCTGGGTTTATATGAGCCAATTTCTTCGAATGAACCAACTCCAGGTACATTTAAGTCAAATTTGGGTTCAAATAAACCCACTTCAGATTTATTAAAGCAGTTTTGGGTTTAAATAAACCCACTTCAAGTTTATTTAAACCTATTCGAGTTCATTTGAGTCAATTTTGAGTTAAAATAAATACACTTCAAGTTCGTTTGAGTCAGTTTTGATTTCAAATAAACAATTCGAGCTCATTTGAGCCAATTTTAATTTCATATGAACTGCTCCAGATTGGGTTCAAATGAACCAAAGTTGCTAAGAAGTAGCTAAGTTAAATTTAGGAATCAAAAATTAAATAGTTGACGATCAGAATCTATTATTTTATTTAGCCCGGTAAAAAATCCGATTAAAAAAATAAAAATTCTAATATCTAGGAATGATATCTGGGTTTAGATCGGGTCTCTTCTATAAGTGTTAAATATTAATTTTTTATTGTTATTTATTATTGCATTTTAATTATTTTAATAATTTTTGCACAGCATTTAAATATTTTAACTTCAGGCAGTTATAATTTCAAGCACGAGGGACATTTTAGGCACACTACTGTGCCTGAAATTGACAACTGCCTGAAGTTGCAACTTCAGGCACCTGAGGTGTCAACTTCATGCACGACAACTTCAGTTGCAACTTCAGTCAGGTGTCAACTTCAGGCACGACACTTGCTATACGAAAATCTGAAAACAAAATAAGTATTAATTTTTTATTTATTTTTTTTTTTGGTTTTGTAAGTGTATGTAAATTTACTAATTATTAGCAAACTAGCAGTAATATTTATTTTCAGTATTACGTACTAAATAACAAACTAGCACCTATTGCAGTATTCTACCAGGGTTACTGTATGATTTCCGAAGCCATATTCCTGAAAGAACATAATACTGAATAATTACTTTCGGGAAGATGGTTTTAGAAAATTTTGAGTTACATTATTATATTAATATTAAAATTGGCAATTTTCAATTTTGTATCGGCATCAATAAAATGAACTTGAAAAATTTCAAATGTTCATGTCAATTATTTTTTAAAAAGCAAAAACCACGGCCCAAAATATAGTTAAGGAATTTTGAAAGGGTTGGGTATATTTAAAATTACAAGCTTGTAAACGTAGGTCACAGTAAAATTTTATTCTCTTGAGAATAAAATACCGAACAAAAAAACTTTATAAAAGCTTTATTTTCGTTAATGGGTTAGATCATTCGATTTTATTTTTTTCACTACCGTAAATTCTCGAAATAGTGGGCATGGGCGTTATTTTGAATTTTGGCTCAAATTAAGCTTAATTCGGGCCAAAATTCAAAATAACGCCCATGCCCGCTATTTCGAGAATTTACGGTAACAGAAAGAATTCTAGAAGTGCATAAATAAAATACTTTCACTTAATCAAATTTTTTTTTCATCTGTACTAAGGTGGCGTGATCTAGTTTATCCAATTAAAGATGGGATTTCATGCGTCCAATCACAACTTGGGAGAGAATTAGGGCATCCGTATAATGAAACCTATTTTTCTTTGGAAATTTTGTACCAACTTACAATATCGTACGTACGTACGTACGTTTTTTAACGATCCCCCAAAATAGCAAACCTTGTTTATCAGCTATATAAACTGAATCATGGGCAATCTTTTATAACATCATGTAATTAGAAGATATAAATATATTTTTTAAATCGTGTTTTTTAAAAAAATTGCATCCAAAGATCGGTGTTTAAATTATAACGCTTTGCAAAAAGATGTGACCCCATGATTTTGTGATGGAAAATTTCCGAGATTCTAAACTGTCTATTATGGCGGTTTGCAAAAAGGTGTGACCCCGTGATTTCGTGATGATGATAGCGGAAAATTTACGAGATTTTAATTCCCTATTGATCATAATTTTCGAACAATAACGCTATAGTTTATTCGGAATCTTTAAAATTCTCAAAGAATCGAAAAATCTAATAGAATCGGCTGATTTCTCGTGATTTTACATGACATTATGATCTGCAGAGGTCACACCT
>CAJVPU010002500.1:0-10517 GCA_910591775.1 Dentiscutata heterogama | reverse complement strand
GATCGTTATTATATTGTAATAACATAGCTACTATATCGTAACAATATCATCAAAAATTTACAGGTTTCTGTAAAGTATAACTGTACATAATTAAGCTAATATCAGAATTTCAAGTAAATTTCCAATTCATAAAATTTTTACAATTACGATTTCATAAAGTTGGCTAATTTACTTTAAAATCTTTAAAATCAATTCAGTAACATCCAATCATTTATTTATTTTTTTAATTCAGTTATCAATTATTAATATGGTTTAATTGAAGAATATCATTTGGACCGGTGCATCTCTTTATGCAGTGGCACAAAGCAAAAAACCTGTAATTTGTTGATTTTCCTTACAATTAAGTGAAATTTAGAAAACCAAGAATTACAGGGTTTCCCTTTAAGGTGCTTATTTAGTTTAATAAGTACGTACTATTTGCTGAATTATGCGAAATTTCTTTTTTACCCTTAAATATTTTCATCATGTCAAGTGTAAAGGCTTTGGCAAAAAATTTTAAGAAAATTAAAAATAATCCCAATTTAATACAATTTTTTATTTTCTGCTGCATTAAAAATGTTGTTGATTTTAATGATAAAAAAATTTCAGAAACTATTAAAAAACAATACTATAAACAATTTAATCAAGTGAGTAGTCCAAAAAGATAAATCCAATAATATTCAACATTGACATTTACAATTTTATATAGACGAATCCAGAAATAGATAAAAAATATCAGGATCTGTTTGAAGTATTAAGTGAATATTATGAAAAAAAAAACTTTCTCATTTATTCTGAATTGATTAAACATTATTCCGAAAAAGAAGACTTATTTGATGAATACAAATGTGTGGTGGATCCTGAGATAAAAAAAAATATAACGATGGACCAAATTTCTCAAGTAAATGTTATTTAATTTAATTGAATTAATCACTGATGTTGATTAAATACTAATGTAAACCAGTTAAAATATACTCAAAACCATTCGAAAGAAGCTTTGACAATTAGCAAATTCTTTGATAGAGATAAAGCTTCTCCAAATGATTTAATTTTATCAGGAATAATATTCAATGAAGAAATTCAAGACAAACAAAAAGCAATATACGAAGCACTAAAAAATGAAAGTTTATGGGATTCGTTTTGCTTGCCAAAGCTTACTATGATTGGCCTATCTTTAAAGTACCAAGATTTTCTTTTAGAGCATCTAAATAATAAAATTGTCAGAATTCCATTTTCCAATTGTGAACATGAAACAATAAAATTTGAATTATTTCATATTTTTGCTAAAAAGCTGTGTGTATATTTTTATTTATACTTTAATTATATAAGCGTATAAAGTTTAAATATTTTGCTTTTATTAGGAAAGATATTTGGAATGATAGTCAATATAAAAGTCAAGATAGTACAATAACTGAATCTACATTTTGCTGTCAATTTGTTATTCATCTTGTTGAGTTCTTGCAAGGATATACTGGGTATACTTTTCAGACTGCTTGGTAAGCAAGTTTTTTATTTTATTTCTAATTCACAACTCATTTAATATTACGATATGCAATTCAGGAATAGCGTTGAAAGTGTTGCAACAAAATATCGAAATAATCAGGATGGTCCTAGACGATGTCCAGACAACTTTTGGTTTTTTACAAGTCAAAAAATAAAAAATTTGCGATATGAATTTTTTTATCTCGAAATTTCGGGTGGTCCTTTTGCAAATCTTGAAAACGTTAATGTAAAAAGTCACATTCTTGAAAATCGAAAAAGGATTGGAAAATTCTGTAAGGATTCATGGGATTACATATATTACAGTTGCAAGGATCAAGGTGCAATAAATTTAATTTTATCCATTTTAAAAAGACTAAAATTATTCGCCCTTCATATATATGGTAAGAAAAAAATTCTCCCCATTTATTTTATTTAATTTAAATTAATTCATTTAATCTGTCTTTTAGGTACCACATTAATGGTTTACGAAATAGAACGGAAATTTGATCCATTATTTCACATGAAAGAACTAGTAAATATCAACCTACCAGTCCACAAACCAAGTGAGAATGAATTCATTACATTTTTGGAAAAATTAATTACAGTTAGCGACTTATTTAAACAAAGTTTAGATAATATATTAATTATTGAAAGTTTACTTTGTGAAGATGAATATGATGGTTATAGTAGCAACGATGATACCGATTTAAATCTATTATTTACTGAAAATACGATGAAATTCTAATTTTTTTTTGCCTAAAAAAAAAAAAAATTCGGACCTGGTTACTAGTTATTTGGAATATTATTATTATTATTTTTTTTAATGAAAACTCTTTCTGAATAAAATAATTTTCAATAAGATATTTGCTAAATCCATGGGGGAATTCCCCGAACTAGGATAAAACAAAAGGCATACAAAAAGCATGTTTTTGTATTTTCCATGGGGGAAATCCCCGACTAGGATAAAAACATGTTTTTATATACCTTAAAAATAAAGTCAGTTCCTTAGAAATACTAAAACTCAGATAAATGCCTTTGACTAGGAAATAGTGAATTTGGTCAAAAATGATCTGTCTCATTTCTATTACCTCCAAATTATGATCATGATTTTTATTTTGAAAAAAAAAATCATCATGAGCGTTGTTAATAAAAGAATATAATAAAAAATACTTGCCACTATTTAAATTAAATCGGTGAAAAAAGGAAATAACAACAAAACATGCAAGATGTAGATCATCTAAAATTTGGTGCAAAGGGTCTTATTTATAGTACCGGGTCGACTTATGTTGATCATGGGCCAGGGCAATCCCCAAAAATTGGCCAATCACGACGAAAACCTTCTATACTACTCACTTGTGCAAAAGTTTCAAAATTGATATAGATCTACAATGCATCTAAATCTGAGCCACATTTTTTATCATGCACCCCCTATAGAATTTAAGTTTTTTTTACTTTGGGTAAAGATATTTTAGCAATGACCCAATCAAATTCAATAAAAATTTTTTATTTTGATTCTACAATCATGTAGAATTCAAATAAAAAAAAATTTAACGAATTTGGTTAAGTAGTTGTTAAGATATCTTCATTCAAAGTTTTGGAAGCATACAAAACGATTACCAAAATAATAACTACGGCAAAATTTTTACAAAATTTTGAACGATGATATCTTGACAACCACCCAACCAAATTCGATTAATTTTTTTATTTGAATTCTACAGATTTGTAGAATTAAAATAAAAAGATTTTTATCGAATTCAGTCGGGTGGTCATCAAGATATCTTCGTTCAATGTTTTGGAACATACAAAACGTTCAAAATAATAACTGCAACAAAATTTTTATAAACTTTGAACGAAGATATCTTGACGACCACCCAACCAAATTCGATGAATTTTTATCAACAACAATAATAATCCTCAAAACTCGAAGAAATTGAAATACATTGTTTTTACTTTTATCATTATTTGCGTAGTTTTATTTTTAGGATTGATTTTTTTCAACAGTAACATCACAATTTTATCCGCTGTTTTTGCTGATAACAGAACCTTTTTCTTGAATTTAAGGTTGGTGGGGCAATTAGTCGCAATTATGAGTACCGCCATTAGTTTTTTTAAATTTTACACTACTGGCAAATAATACTTGATATTCACTTTTTGCGGTTTGATTTTCTTTACATTTAACATCATTTTAAGCTTTTGATAATAAAATCTATGTTGATGATGCGAGTTTGTCATTATAGTAATAAAGATTTATTCGATTTTAACCAAAAAAATTATAAAGGTTACTTTATCTGTTATATCATTTCTTAGATTGTCGCTAAAATAAGCTCATAAAGAATAGTAAGAATTGCTCTTTACAATAATAAAAACTTTTTTATAATGCAAAGTGTCTGAGACACTTTTGCATAGTAAGTTAATGCCGTAGCCAAAAATTTTACGATCTTAGCAGCAGCTCGATTACTTCTTGAGTTGAAATTGTTTTATTTTTGTTTATTGGCTATTCGATAGTTTCAACAGTCGTTGGAGTAAAGTTTATTATAGCTTTAATTAAATAGATTTAATCAGATTAATTTTGTATCGACTTTCTTAATTCAGAAACTTTAGTATTGAGTTTAATTTACCTGGCTTGGGGGACGTCTAAAGCGGAGTAGATTCTTATAATATATATTTTATCGAATTAACTTTAGGGTTAGGGTTATTTACATTCAATAAAACTTAAACTTTCACAACCACCAATAATTATTCCAGATACGTTTTTCAGACTTTGGACACCGTTGCCCCTTAGAATGACGTTTAATCCACTTTTTTGTCGAATAAATTGAACATTCAATTTTTTCCATATTCCGTTCTCCATTTTATAACTTCACAATGTAACGAATATATTTTTTATGATGAGAAATTTTATTTTTGTTGGCAGTTAGTGAGTGAAAATTAAATAATAAATCATTGAGTTTCATTTGACTCTTCAATTTATTTTATTTTCATTAAAATTGAATGTACTATGCAAGAGATCCTCGATTTTGATTGGCTAAAAGCGATGATCAAAAAATTAAATACAAGAAAATACGGATTCAGCTATTAAGCATTATAAAAATAAAAGTAAACATTACATTAATAATATACAATGTTCCAGAAACAAGTTATCCGAAATAAATGAAGCCACATAGCTCGTTTAAAATCTTGTTGACAAGTCAGGGATAAATTGAATCACGACCTAATAAGTTTCTATTAAATGGCATGTATACTCAGAATTATATACATCTATACACATTTAAAATATTAAACAGAAATTTTTTAAATTACATCTTTAGTCATATTTTCCTCAAAGATCATTTTCTAAATACCAGGTAATATATATATATATTTTTCAGAGAAAACGCACATATGATTAAATAATTTAAATAAGTGGTATCTCTTTTGAAACAGAAAACTACTTTGGACCAAGTTTATCGTATAGGTTTCCTAGCTGTTATGTTATGAAGTTATAAATAAAGTTAGAAGTCATTCTTTGCGAACTAAAATTCTTGCAGACCATTATAAAAATTTACATAAATAAGTTGATAAAATTTGGGCCGTATTCCGTTATTTCTGGTCGGAATTGCAATTTATTTTTTGTTCCCATAGGTCCCTACTATGATCTAACGCAAATGATATGGTTTGACGTCTTTGCTCTAATTGGTCTAGCTAAGCTTTACAAACCATGTGGCTTTTTAGCAGGGATGGCAAGTAAAAAGTCAGTAACCATTTATTCAGCCGGCATTAAATTGTCCTGTAACATAAATCGACCTGAAATTATAAATAACGATAAGGATAAATTTTATGACCGGTCACATCTCTTTACGTTAATAGTTTCCTGGCACGTGATTTTGCACCAAATTATTAATTAACTGATAGGTTAGATTCTATGATTTTATGTTTATTTTATGCCATAACCAAAATTACATATTAAAATAGCCAATCGATAATCAAAAAAAAAAAAAAAAAAATAGCTGCAAAAGAAGACTAAAAAGAACAATTTAAAGATTAGCGTATTTAAATGACTAGCTTTAATAGAGTTGAAGGATCGGCTCAGCTTAGTAAATGTTAGCCGTGAGCCGAGACGTTCGCACCACAAAATGTAAAAATTATTAATACTTTTATATTTGTTTCAACTATCACTACTTCCAATGTAAAGATGGATATTCATGTGTATTTCATGGCACAACGGTTACTTTTTTGATAGGCAGGCCTAAATTACAACTATTTGTTCTGTAGTAGTAGAGATTAGTAATGTGACCCGAAATCCATTGGATTAAATATTAAAATGGAATCCAATGGATTTCGGGTCGCATCACCAATAGAGATGCGATAAGTTTACTGATTTTAACAGTTTTCGGCCAAAGTTAAGCGTGATGCGGGCCTAGGATCGGCAAACTGATCGAATCTCTATGTAGTAGCAATGATCAAGAAGTCGATAAAATTAAAGTATAATTTTATAATATGTACAATATACAATACATATATATAAATAAATTTAATGCCAAATATATTCTGAGTTTGTATTATTGTAAATAGATTATCGCTATTGATAATACCGGTTTATCTTATTATTGGATAAATAAATATATCTCATATATAATAGAATATATATATTATAATCAATTATTTTAAATTTTAAATTGTATTGTAAACATGACATTATAAATTATTGCGATGTAGTTAAGCCTAATTTAGCACTAATATAAATTAGTTTAATATAGAATTGTCGCCATAAAAATAATAAAGAAAATTTCTTTCAAACATAAATGTTAATATTTACAAAGATGAATAATTAATTCGAAAAGCTAATAAATAAAAATTGACCAAATAATGGCTCAAAACAAATGTTCAGTATTGACAAACATAATATATTTGGTTGTTCTATATTTAAGTTCAATAACTAAGTCACGTGATTTGACACATAAGATCAATGTTCAAAAGTTTCAAAATTTTCATTGTTGAGAAATGTCAAACATTTCGCCAAATTAGTATTCGCATAGAAGGAAATCTTCATATTAATTAAAATTATAAAATACAAAATTTGAAAACTTAAGGAATGAATACAAGACTAGATTTTTGAATAGGAATTAATTTGTTATATATAAAAGAATGAAGCTGTTCTATTCTTGATCTGATATTATTTGTGTCTATACTATCAATAAAGTATTGAAGCCAAGAATTAACTAAATGTGGTTTAATTTTTTCTAAGATTTCTATAAGTCTTTTAATTTCTAAATATAATATTAAACCTCTTTCGTCAAATTTTTCTTCACGAGTCATGTTATTAAATTTAAATTCTAATTTTTTCCATTTCTCATCATTTGTTTTGAGAAATCTGGTTTCTACATTCGATTGATGCTTTTGGAAATTATTGTCATTCAGCTCATTTACTGCAACATTCATTTCGCTTACTGCGATATTCAGTTTATTTATTGACTCTTCGACATAATATATTACATGAATACATTCATCATCGGTTAGGTATTTGTTGAAGACTTCTTGAGCAAATTCAATGTTGAATAAATCATTAATTAAATAACAAACAAATAAAAATGTTGTAAGGCAAAAGATATTGAAGAAATCCATTTTGCAATTTAATTTTAAGAAAATGCGATTTCACATTGTCTAAAAGGTATTTCTATCAATTTTAAATAAATTTATTGAAATCCAACTTCTACATAACTTATTCTCGTGCATAATCTTCTTAACAACAGTAAGAAAACTTGTTTATTATGATTCAAAAAAATAGAGAAATTTTTCTCGAGACCTGATTTTTGCAAATATGCATTATCACGCAGAATTTTTGAGGCTTAGTACACGTATAAGCTGCACTTTGTTCTTTATGATTATGTATTTCTGCAATGCAATTAAATGTTGAATTATTGAAAAAAAACTTGGTTTATTCAAAAAAAAATTTTTTTATATTTTCTCAAAACCTAATTTTCGAAAAGTGCATTGAGGCTTAGTCGCGTATTAGATCGCGTGCGCTTTCTTTGTATTTCGATATTGCAATATAAATAAGAGTGAGTATATATACCGAATTTATTTTTTTTGTATAATATATTATATATTAAATATAATAATTTTTTTTTTTAATAATAAATTCGGCACCAATTGTGTAACATAAGAACAATTGAGGTTAATTCATTTTGTTATGTGACTTAATACCTTAACAGTTTTAATAATATAATAAACGGTTTTTATACTTAAAAGCTTTGTATTGGAATTAATGTAGTTCATTAAATTAATAAAATAAAAATATATAAATAATTATATAATAAGAAAATTGGTAAAAGAAATTTTTTCAAACGTAAACATATTCCTCTTTTAATAAAATGCTGAGAAAACGGAATTCAAAAATCTCTCTAACATCTCCGGTCTATAATCCTAATCCACCTTTAATGAATCATTATAAATTAAACCCTTCTGTGAGTCCCGTTCCTGCATCATCCCAAAATAAAAGGAGAATGCCTGAGCTTATCGAAGACAATTTTAAACGTATAAAATTGAATGATTTTTCAGATGAAATGAATCTGGATAAACCTTTTTCTCTCAGTTGGATGAACCTTTCCTCCTAGTTGATCTTAGTAATCAAATAAATTTATGAGTCAGCTGAAATTAAGAGTGATACGAGTGAATAAAATTCAAGAACATTTTCAAATTTATTATTCAACAATGTATACCAAAAATTTATTAAAAAGTATAATGACTATATTGTCACGGGCTAAAAGTAGTACTACAAAATTGGGCACAGCAAACTCAGATATTAGGAAGAAATTACTGGCATTAGTTAAGACAAGATCTGGTTTCAGTTGAGGTTTATCGGCCGAATAAAATCAACAAACCAATTGAAATCCGAAGAACAAAAACACGTAAAGAGAAAAAAAGAAAAGACATAAAATTTAAGAAATAATTAGGTGGCTTCATTAGGGACTATGACAATAAGACTTATCATTTACTTACTATATGTTGTAATTCTATTATAAAACCTATTAAAGAAATTAGTTTTCCTAAATTCGTTAAATATGTAATACATTATTCGTCCCTAAACCCTTTGAATTCATTAAGAGAGTAAAAACTATAAAAGACATATGGTTTCGCTGTGGTTGGAAGGTATCTTACGGGATTCTAATACTTAATTCAAAATATCATTAGATAACTCCTTCGATAAATCCCTTTAACCTATTACTCAAATAAAGTTATTCCAAATCACGCCACTGGCGAGTCACCTTATCACATAAAGTCTATATTCTGTATTATAAATTATTAAATGTACAAATCACTCGTATCAATAAGATTGGGCCAAACATTTGGTTGAACGTTCTCCTCTATCAGTTATTGATATTCCTGTAGTACTGGCCCTGTCTGTGTTAGAGAGGACCTTTCTGTATTAAAATATAGAAAGCGTGTGTCTGGGTAGGATATACTCTAGCACTGAAGCATGTAACCGTTGACTATTCCGGCCATGTTCCTTGTTAGTTAATAATGATGACGCAAGTATTCTAATAATAAATTTTAACCAAAAAACAGACATTATAATTGATTAAAGAACTAGAGACAGGAGTATTGACATCGGATTCGAAAGTATGACACTATTCAAATTATCGTTTAAAAGTTTTTTTCTAAGTAATATTAATATATAATAAATGCAAAATTTAATAATTGCCTTCTCCCAAAAAAAAAAAAAAACTTTAAAACAATCCACAAAAAAAAGAATTGCACCATTCAAGAAAATGGAAATTGTAATTTTAAATATCACATTTATTATAAATATTTAATTAAAAATTTTTTAGAATAGAATTGTCGCCATAAAAATAATAAAGAAAATTTCTTTCAAATGTTGTTTTGAGAATGATCGTATTTGGTTTGAAGAATCAGATTATTGCGGTGCTATAGTCGGATGGAGTTGGGAGGACATCAATTATAAAGATTATAAATGGTATAGAAATCGAACTACTCATAATTCGCAAGACTGCCAATATAAACCGTCGGAATTAAGTACTACGGACAAAGGGATCGACGAATAATAAATTGGTCAAAATTAAATGAAGAATAAAATTGAATGTTTAATTTGTTCGACAAAAAATGGATTAAACGTTATTCGAAGGGTCAACGGTGTCCAAAGTCTGGTGGTTGTTAAAGTTTAATGTTTTATTGAATGTAAATTTTTGAATCATATGATTATGTTGTATCTAAAGTAGCGATTTATCTAAAGTAGCTACTTTAGATATATAAAGTAGCGCCTGACTAAAATTAGGCCCCTGAAATTAGATCTTCATGCATGCACTAAATCGTAATTCTAGCCCAGGGCTACTTTAGATAGGGTGGCTACTTTAGATGCAACAATTACAACGAAATAAATTTTAATAATTTTTGATTAGTAAATTTTTACGTTATCGTTGATAAAAATTAAATTACATGTTTGTGGGTATAGCATGTTAAACTAATTAAATTTTATTATACAAACTAACTAGCCAGTATAAATTGTCTTGTAAAATTCAAAGTAGTCAGACTACTCAACATTTCTAGTTATTACTAGTGATGTGCCGCGTACAGTACTATACGTACTGTACGCTAAAATTTTTGCTGATCACTTGTTCCAGCCAATCATATGCCTGAAAAAGAACTATACGTACAGTACGCTAAAATTTTTCAGGTATCATATAAATGGCACATCACTAGTTATTACTGAAATATGTGAATATTATTTAAAATTTACACAGGTTTTAAAGTGAAAATGATGTTAAATTTTTATTATTGTTGCGTTTTCTGATTGATAAAAATTATATGTTGTGGCTTTAATTAAAAATACAAAGATAGCGAGTATAATTTAAAATTTTAATTCAACATGTGATTAAGTTATTTTCAATGATTCGTAAAAGAAGGATTAAAAAAAATGGATTACGAAGAGTTTAAAATCCGTGAAGAGATTTCTATTTTTGAAAACTATGAAATAATAGCTCCTACTTTACAGAAACCTGTAAATTTTTGATGATATTGTTACGATATAGTAGCTATGTTATTACAATATAATAACGATC
>CAJVPU010002499.1:0-10517 GCA_910591775.1 Dentiscutata heterogama | reverse complement strand
TTTTTTAAGAAGCTTCAGCATTTAATCTTTTGTTGATACGCTTTATTTTGGGTAAAAACGATTTTTGTATACATATCTATCAATGATCTTTTAGCTTTTTATAAATCATATATTTCTTATACACACTTCTGGTATTAAAAATTTTTAGCAAAATGGAAGATACTGCTTTACCAACAGCGTGGGATGTTAAGAGTAGTTCTTCAATCTTAAACGTTGATTCAGATGGGCTTAGAGTGAGTTATACAGGTGAGATAATTAAGAAAATTTTGTAAATTTTTATCGTTGGATGTTATCAGTAACTTACTAACTTGCCTGAAAATTTTTAAATTCGGAAGGCTCTGATGATTATAATGTTGCACCTATAATTCGGTCGAATTATCCAATTCCTCCAAAATGCGAGTTATTTTACTTTGAAGTTAAAATTATAGATAATGGAAAATATGGGTAAATTAATAATCATTCATTTATTTAATGCTACCCTTGTAATTTAGTTCTAATTGTCTAATTCCATCTTTCAAAGAACTACTGAGGTCGGATTTTGTACAAATCAAGTAACAACGGATTGTTCAGATATCATACCTACGCTCGGTAATAACTGATTTTGTCTTGTTTATTAATTACCATTAAAGTTCTAGCTAGATTTGAATATTAATAAAATATTCTGTAGGGCAAGAATATAACTCATGGGGTTATCATGGTGATAATGGATATTTGTTTTGTTCTGGAAGTGGCAGGAAATATGGACCGTTATATAGTGATTGTGACACTATTGGATGCTATTTAAATTTCAGGACCAGAATAGTATTTTATACTAAAAATGGAGTAAATCTAGGTAATTGCAAACATTTTATTTAGTATACCTTTTAGAGTAATTAAGATTTAATGTTTTACATTTTCCAAGGAATTGCATGTCATTTACCTGCCAATTTGGAGAGTAGTTTGTATCCTGCTGTTGGACTGTCACAAGGCAGTTCTATAGAAATAAATTTTGGTCGAAAAAAGTTTCAGTACTTAAGTAAGTTTATACTAATTACCTAAATACGTATTTTAGATAATTTAATGCTAATATATTTCTATGAATAGCAATGAATAATGATGATATTAGATTAGAAAAAAACTGGCTTAATTTTAAAGCTCTCGATGTATACTATGATGAATTGACAAGATTATTAAAAGATCAACCAAATAATCCACTTGCGCTATTGTGTCGAGGAAAAATTTGTTTAATTATGGGAAGATATGATGAAGCACTTACCGACTTAACTAAATTGTTAGAAATTGAACCAAATAATGAAGCTGCACTAAGATATCGTGGAGAAATTTATTATATTATTAATTGGTTTGATAATGCAATGACTGACTTGGAGAATTTAATAAAACTTAAATCATATGATGCATGGGCAGGTGAAACGTGAGCAAATAGATTCATTTCGATCCCAATTCTAAATTAGATTTTTCTAATTATATTGACGTAAAAAATATAACCAGTTAGTGAGTATTTAAATTTGGATGTTTTAAAACTTTTTGTTATTAACGCTAAAAAATTCACATACATACGCATATTATTAGTCTGTAAGTATTTAACAATAATATTAAGCATTTTTTAATAATACCTTGTTAATTCTAAAAACAGCGCGCTAAACAATTCATATGCTTACAATATGATGACTACATAGTCTGTAAGTAATTATTGTCAAGCATTCTAAAAATCAAATTCTCGTTCGTTTTAGAATGCAATATAGTATTAAACTGTCCATATTTTTATGCATAATGTTATTAGTATGAGGTCGTGAGCATTAAAATTTAATTATCAGATGTTATTATAAAACAATATAGTATTATCATACTTATACACATATAAATATTAGTTACAAAAAACCGTAAGTATTTACTGTAAACATTTCGTTATTTTATTGTTAACATTAAATAATATACCAATGCGCACAAAAATGGAAATCTAGTGAAATGCGGTGAGTATTTAAAATAGAATATTTTAAAATCAAATACTTGTTAATTGAACAATAATAGAAAGTCAAACAACTCACGTATAAGCAATATTATTAGTCCGTAAGTATTTTAACATTGAGTTATAACAAAATTCTTGTAATTAATAAAAAAACTGTACTGAATAATTTATATAATAATTTTATTAGAATGTGAGTATTTTTGGTAAACATTTTTAATCAGAACTCTAATTGATTTAAAACATTAAACAATCCATTAAGTATACACACCATGTTATTAGTGCGTGAGTATCGACATTTTTAAAATTAAATTTTTTTTGTTATACAATTTTACTTATATATGTAATATATATTAGTAAGTAAGTATTTAGATATTAATATTGAATTACAACAAATTAATGAATAATTTATATAAACAATATAATTAGAACGTGAGTGTTCTTAAATATTTTCAAAATCAGAACTCCAATTAATTTTAAAGCAAATAACACAACTTAAAAAATTTCCCTATGTACTGTAAACACAGGGAGTAAGTATTTAAGATCAAATATTTTTAATGCTAAAGCTTTTTTTAATTTAAAATAATAACGTATAAAATTAATAATGTTAGAGAGTAAGTATTTAGAGTCAAAATTCTCGTTAATTCAAAACAAATTAATACAGGGTCAAATAATTTACATATTTATTTGCATAATATTATTAGTGAGTGAGTATTTAGACATTTCAAAATTCTATCATCTTAAAACGAACAACATTAAAAATTAAATATATCATTAGGATGTGAGTATTTGATAAAATTTTTAAGACTTAATTCTCTTTAAAATAAAATACCATTCATTAATTTACATAATTGTACGCATTAGTGTGTAAGTGTATAGAGTCAGATGTACATAAAATATAAATTTGTTGACTTCAAAAAATAACTAATAAATTTGCATATGTGTATGGGTCATATTTTAGTATGTGAGTATTTAATTATTTTAAAATCAAAATTAAAGAAAAACAAAAGGTTCACATGCGTATATGCATCATAGAATTAAGAAGTGAGTATTTGGACGTTTTGAAATTATTGTACCCGAAAATAACGATAAAAAATTTACATACGTACCACATTATTAGTCAGTGAGTATTCTAAGTCTCATCATTTGTTAAATCAAATTGTAAATACTGTACCATTGAATAATTCATTTGATTGTTAGAGAGTGAGTATTTGAAATCAAATTAAGAATCACAATACGAATAATTCTCATACTACTCGCATTTGACTGTTAGAGAGTGAGTGTTTATTTAATGCCAAATTATCTTCAATAATAACACAACACTAAATAATTCAGTATCTAGAAGTTTTAGAATATTTTTAAATTAATAATTTCTCATACTTATTTACGTCATATTTTATAGTGAGTGAGTATTCTAGTGGCATTAACGTCAATAATTTCAAATAATTTCACAATGTATACAAATTATGTTATTAGGGAGTGAAGTGAGTATTTGGGACCGTATATTTTTTAAATTACACAATTTTTGGTTATTCAAAATAGCAAGTCTAATACGTCTGCGTGTCTATATTAGGGTGTAAGTATTTAAACTTTTTTAAGATAAAAAATTCTTAATTCAAAAAAAAAACACACACGTCAACGTACTATTAGTAGGTAGGTGATTATAATCAAATATTTATAAAATCAAACCAACGCTATTCACATTACGTATATACAATTATTAAAATGGTCTAAAAAAATTGGTTCTAAATTGCAGTTCGTGAAATTATTTTAGTGAGCAAATATATTAACTATGAGGTGAATATATTTTGCACTTGAGATTATTTATAAAAAAATATCCAAGTGTACCTGAAATTATTATAAAATTTTTAAAAATGTGCATCATGTGTGTTCATTTATGGAGGGCATTTATTAAAAGTTATATAATTAGCTTGGGTTGATAAGTTTAAATTTTTTTTATTTTGCTTAACGTTTAACACTGTATTTTACTATTTTGATATATCAATTTTATATTTTATTATTTTCATTTTGTTAAAAAAAAAACAAGCTGCGATTTTAGTGTATATTAATAAATAATACTGTAGTTGATTAAAATTGAACTTGCAAATATAGTTAGTTTAGTAAGAAATCGTAATTTAATTGATGCGTTAGCATTGAGTACCCTCAGGCTAGGAATTAGAACCGTTTAAACTTTTCTTAACCGTTTAATCGTTTAATCATATTAACCGTTTAATTCAGCTGACATTAAAATTAACCTTGCCCGTGATAAACATAATTCGGCCCGTCACTATAAAAATTTTTATGCGGTTAAACGGTTCGAATCCTTACCTCAGGCTATCGTATTATAAGTCCGAATAGACAAGATTTTCAAATAAATACATGAAAAAAAATACATAATAGTTATATGGACATAAGATAATTTAGAATAATCATAATAGTTAAATGTATTCAAGGTAATTTAGAAATAATCATACCTTTTTTATGCTATTACAGATTACTTAAAATGCTTTAAAAAAAGTACGTACTGTACGTACGTATATACGTAGCACATATTATCAACCTACATGTGCTTTGCTACAGATTGTCACGGGCTAGATTGACATCATAGTCAATCAAGTTGATAATTTAGATCCGAAGGCTTAGACAATATGCAAAGATCTCGGCCGATTGAAATTAAGCCACTATATAATAAGGTGAGATCTGTTTAAGCCTCATTAGTCCTTTAAGTTATAAAAAGGACGTAACTTAGTTAAGGTTGGTTACGACTCTTATGTGCGAGGAAGGGGCACATAATATCACTAACCCGATAATAATTCCTTATATTATAATTAACCAAATCACCAACGTCACGCCTCTGGCGAGTTGCCTTATGTCATAAAAGTCTATATTTTATAGTATAGATTATTAAACGTACGATTTACCCCGTAACAAGATCTACATGTAACCGATCAAAAGGCTGAAGATAAATTCAAACCAACTCTGAATGGTTCATGGAACCGGGCGTTAATAATTGATAATGTCTCACGAGCTTAGTATTTCAAGCAGTGAATGTATGTAGAGGTTTTGTGTGATTTGTTCTATGAAAGAGGCAAACGGTTATATGCATATAAAGATACAAGTAGTCGTATAGGGTAACTTCAACAATGTATTAAAATGTGACCGTAAAATCTCTTCACGTCAGTCACGTGATCAAGACTGTTAAATCGCTTAACAATCAGGTTTGGGTTTTATATTTTGTATGAAGACACGATTTATGTTTTATTTAATAATGGGGAGTATTTATACATATTCTTCAACTAAGATAGAGAACTATTAGAATTATCCGATACTATATCTACTCTATCTATTAATTATACATAACTGAAATAATAGAAATGGTATAGTTAATAGAGCTAAGATGTATAAGGCCGTTCGAAGTTGATTCTTCGGTTAACATCACTCCCTCATAAACGAACAACCAATCAAAACGCTGGATAGATCTCGCCAATTACTTGATTTATGTCGACCAAAAATTGGCCATTTTTATATGTTCGTTTCATTTTACCCCTTCCCCCTCCCAAGAGTTCTAAAGGTGATGTTACCGAAGAATTAACTTCGAACGACCTAATAAAAATAATAAAAATAAAAGATATAATATAGATAATAGCGCTATTAACATTATTAACATTAATAGCTTTGTGTGACATGGTGCAGTTTTAAGGTCAGGCGCATGACTTGACATTTGGGCCTAACAATACGTAGACACGCCATTTAGTTATATAAAATTTATATCATTTTCTAATAGCAAACTCATTTAATCTGCTATCTGTTAAATAATTATAAAAATTAATACCTTATTACGTAATATATAATTTATTTATTAAAAAAATAAAAATAGTTACTTTGATAAAGAGATGTAGTATATTCAATAAATTTGCTTTTATAAATGTTGTTAGATGTTTGTTTATGTGTGCTCTTTAAGATTTTTTAGTCTTTCATCTAATCTTTCATCTAATATTTCATCTAATATTTTATCTGAATCATTTAATTCTGATAAAATGTTTTCATTATTTTGCTATTCTCTAAGGATTTCACAAATTTCTATTGCTGATGGGCGATTTATTGGTTCTCTTTCCCAACATTTCTTCATTAGACTTATATAGCATTGTGGAATATTTTCAACAACAGGTAGTTATAAATCATTTTTGCATATTTCTATCTGAAGCTGCATTATAGGCGCTTGATTGTAAAAATATATTACTGATTTTCCATACAAAATTTTCCACATAATTATGCTAAATGAGTATATATCTGATGCTGTTGTATATTGATCTTCATTTAAAACTTCAGGTGCTAAATATGGTAAAATTCCATAGACACCACAACATTCTACCTTTAATGCCATGTTTGTCGACATTGAAAGTCCCAAGTCTGTAATATATGCACTGTGTAAATTATTCATTAAAATATTACTGCTATGCAAATCTCGATGGATAAGTTCATGAGAATGAATTATTTGTAAATCAGAAGCAATACAATACAATAAAGTTAATTTTTTTTCCTACCCATCAAGGATGCAAAGTAAAGGTTTTGATATAAAGAACCCATTTCTGCATACTCTAAACAAGGATATAGTCACCAGAAGAATCATCTTTTGATATTCCATAGCACCTTAAAAATGATGGATTTTTATTGCCAATATTACAAAATGCTTTTAATTTTGCATTAATAATAAATTGTTAAATAACTTTCAAGCTTTAAATGTATTAGTAAATAAATAAATAAAAATTACCTCACTCACAAATTCTTCATTATTCACTTTTGAAATATGAAGTAGTTTAAGTGCAACGGGTTGAATAATAACTCTGTTATCTTTGTACAAATTCGCCCATTTAGCAACATATACTATTGCAAATCCACTCTCCACTATCTTTGTAATATTTTCAAATTCATTATAAGCAATCCAAGACTATGGATATTTGCTTTCTGAAAATATTTTTTTTAAATTATCATCAATTTCTAAATTATCATATATTCACTTTTCTTTTGCTATATATATTTATCATTATATTTAAATAATCTAACAAATAAATAATAATAGTTAGTTATCTAGATGAATGTCTTTAAGATGCGAGAATCATAATTACTTTTGTTATTAACTATTGTAGAATAAGGATAGTTAATCTCATTAGATATTATCTTTCCAGAATATATATCTTACTTTGACTATTTGTCTTTTATCAATTCAGTTAATACATCTTGGCTGATTTTTGGCATTATAAATTAGATATTAAATGAAAGGCATAGTTACTGGGATTTGTTACATTACTCACAAGATATCTACAGCCTTCAAGAAATAGTGTTCCAAACTCAGATAAATAATATTCAATTAGTAAAATATGCATTAATTGAATTGTTTCTAATATAGAACATCAACCTTAAATATCTAGGAATTAATGAAATAATCAATAACTGAATTTTAATAAAAATTTATAACTATTTCTTTATTTTTAAATTACATATAACTTATAACAATCTTGGGGCAGATGAAATTACTCTAGTTTTTACTAATCCTACTCTATCCTACCTGTCTCTCAAATATGACAACCTTGATTCACAAATATTATCAACATGCCTTTCCAATAATATCACTTTAACTACTTTATGATTTGCATATACCAGAAGGTAGAAATGTATTTGCAGAGACTCTTTGTACAAATGTATTTTTAGAGTCTCTAAAATAATATATAACAATTTTGATTTTACCAGAAAAAAAGCACTAGCAAAAGTGCTTTATACAAACATATCTCTAACATCTTTAAATATTTATAATAATTTACAAGGTGAAGGAGTCTTTGCTGAGACTCTATTAAATAATAATAAATTGGAGTCTTTGAATTTTGGAGGTAGTCAACTCAACAGTCAAGTCATGATTGCTTAAGCAAAAGCTCTTTGTATAAACCAATTCTTAACATCAGTAGAATTTTGGAATTGCAAAATTGGCTATAAAAGAGGCATAGCATTTGGCTAATGTCTTCATAAGAAATATCAATTTAAGATATTTTGGTATTAATAATGCAGATATTAGTTCTGTGAGTGAATTAGCAATTGTAAGAACTCTTGATAATTACACTTCATTAAAATTAGAGTTTGACCAAACAGAACCCTTAAAAGCAAGCATAATTGCAAGTGTTTTCTCTGCCAATAATATAATAACTTTTTTAAATCTTTGAAAAAATAAAATTAGTAAGATGGGTATAAGACAATTGTCAGAGGCACTTGAAATAAAATATCTCTCACTAATCTGAATATTTAATAAAATAATCTTTATTATAAAGACATTATATCTTTAATAAATATACTTTCAGATAATATAATATTAAAATTTACTAAAAATTATTTTGCAAGAGTTCTTTGTATTAATAAAAATATTGATTACTTTAAATTTTAGTGATAATCAGCTTAGTAATGATAAAGTATTGGGGCTAGTAAATATTTTTTATATAAATAATAAAACTCTAACATCCTTAGATATCTGATATAATTAGCTAAGTATTATTTAATAAAGAGAATTAGAATCAAAACTCAGTAAAAGAACTAGAAATAATTTCAATTATTGATTTTAATCTTTTTACTAGTAGAAAACTTTGTTTTTTTTTATTTTTTTACTTTTATTTTTTTTTATTATGTTTTTTTTATTTTTTATTATGTTTTTTTTTATTTTTTTACTTTTATTTTTTTTATTATGTTTTTTTTTACTTTTATTTTTTTATTATTATTTTATTATTATTATTATTATTATTTACTTTTATTTTTTTTATTCTTATATTATTATTTTCTTATTTTTTATTTTTATTTATTACATATATATTTTTTATTTTTTTTTATTTTATATATATGCTTTTTATTTTATTTTTGCAACTATGTTGTAAATAATAACATGAAAGTAATTTAGTTTAAGAATATAAAATATAATAAAAAAAGTTTTTTTAAAAAAGTAAAACTTTGATTAATTTAAATATTTTTGTTATAATATTTTCTTATTGTCTTTTAAATTAATGTTTAATAAAGTTAAATATTATATAAATATATATATATATGCAAAAGTCTAAATGACAAAAATTATATTTGACAATTGATAGAGAAACTTTTGCTAGAAGTTTTAAAAAAATCAAAAATTTTATAATAGCCAATTACAATTAAGAATTTGACAGTTCTAAATTGCAAATTAGTAAAAATCTGTTGGTATTGCTAGGTAGTTCAGACCAATATGATATTGTTTATTTTTAAAAAACCTGATTTTGTATATATCACAATTTACAAAAACTATAATATAAAATTGTATTAAAACACTCTATTATTTTAAAGTAAAATGTTATCAACTATTAACTTAGAACAAAAGCAAAAATATAACCTTCTCTTATTTTTTTATACTCTTTCAAATTAATTGTATTGTAATATTATTAATTATTTGTTTAATTTTTTTCAAATCTGAACCAATTTTATAATGAGAATTATAATTTGGTACACTATGCATTGTGGTACACTCCTGATCACTGGCTATATAAGCAGCAATTATCGATTATTAATAATTAGTTTTTTTTTTGTTTAATTATTTTAAATTGTGTATATAATTAACTTTTTTCAGTAGCTTTTAACATGCTATTTGGATTTGGTAAGAAGTTTTTTTTTGTGCTGTTGTTGGTGGTATTTGAAGGATTCAAAATTGTTATTAGATTAAAGCCATTGGAATTATCATTTTGGTATTGTCACTGTTAAGTATGATTGCTTTTAGTGTTGATTTCAGTATAGATCTTGTTCATGTTTTGTTATTTTTTTGGTGTTGTCATTTTGATAAGTAAAGTCTTGTTCGTGTTTCATAATTTTTGGTTATCTTTGTTTTGATATTAATGTTTGCTAGATTTTATTTAATTTTGTAGTCTTGCTTTTCGTGTTGTCATTTTTGGTGGGTTGTTGTCAATTTCAGTAGATGGGTCTTGTTCATATATTTTATAATTTTAGGTAAGCTGGCGTCTTTGTTAGTATTGATGTTTGCTAAATTTTATTTGCTTTTGTAGCCTTGCTTTCAATATTTTTGCATTTGGTATTATCACTTTTGGTAGCTGGGTCTTGTTCACATTTCATTATTTTTGGTGAAATACTATTATTGTTAGTAGGTTTTGTTTACTTTATAGCCTTACTTTCAGTTTTTTTGCTTTTGGTATTATCAATTTTGATGGGTGGTCTTATTCACATTTCATCATTTTTGATTTAAGCTATCATTATCATTTCATCATTTTCTTGTTTTTTGTTGAATTTGGACTAATGCTTTTTTTTCTTTTTTTTTTTATCTTGGTATTACCGAAGATGTTTTGTTAAAACATTTCTAAATATGAAAATTTTGAAGAGTATAATTCTGTTTGTTTCTTTGTTTTGATTAAACTTGGCTAATGTGTTTTTCTTTTTCAGGTATTGTCTGAAGGTGTTTTACAAACTTTTCATAAAAAATATTATTTGTTCTGGCTTTATATTCTTTAGTACTGATTTTTTTCTTTTTATAAGTAACAATAAATTG
>CAJVPU010002498.1:0-10518 GCA_910591775.1 Dentiscutata heterogama | reverse complement strand
TTTTAAGAAAATTTAAGTTTTGTTTTAGCAAAATTTTGGTACAAGTGATCGTCGGGAAGAGTTAGTAAATCGGGTCCTCCTTAACTTAATTTAATTTAAAAAAATTTAAACTGATTTACTTTGCTTTAATCTTAATTAATTTATTCTTGCTTGTTTAATCTAATATACTGTATTTTAGTATATTAATTACTTAGATTAATATTATCTTGTTAAAAAATAAAATTTAATTGTATTAGTTATTTTTAAACCTCTTACATATCAATTATTTTAGAATATATAAATTTTATTTATTTTAAATCAATTATATAAAAAATCTAGAATGCTTCTTTATAACAATAAAATAATACAAAATATATATAATTAGTGTAATTTATTTTAAATAGCTAATTATTGTTTGCAAACAGATTAATTTATTTCAAATTATTTTGCTTATACTATATATAGAAATTATATCAATAGAATTAAAATAAATTGGGTTAATTCAAATTTATTCTGTTTAATTTAAATTTATTTAACTTAAAAATTTTATTTAGGTGTTATTAAAATCATTTATCATTTATATAATTAAAATACAAATTATTGTAATAAATCAAATATATTTAATATATTTATTTTAATATAACTAAATAAAGATAATTATACCTCAATTAATTATAATTAAAATAAAAATTGATTATTTAAGATAAAGCAAATAAAATTAAATTTTATTGTTTAATAAATTTAAGAAAAATGAAGTATTTTTAAATTAATTTAATCATTAGAATTATAGTGAATTTATTTAAATACACTCAATTTAGCTTTTTTTCTCTTTTTATTTTTTTCTTTTAATCGAATTTTAATAAATTTATTTCCTATTACTTATACAAATTTAAATTAGTTCGAACTAATCTTATCATATTCAATTTATTTTCACATTTTTGTTATTTTATTTTTTGATTCAATTTTATCTTTATTTATATAAATTACTTTAATTCACACTTTTCTTATTTTTTTTTATTTTCTTTTTTTTCATTTTTCTTTTATTAATTATTTGCTTTAGTTTGAATTTTCTTATTTTTTTTTTATCATTTTATTATTTATTTTTTAGGTTTTAAAAAATAGTACACCTAATCATAATACACCCCTAATCACGTAATTGCTATGATTATATAGTACTTTTTTTAATTTATTATTAAAAATAAAAATTTATAATAAAGTCACATAAAATTAATTGATTGGTTTTTATAACCCAGCTAGATTAAATTTTGAAAACTTTTAAAAAAAAATTTTTATATATTAAATAACCAAATAGGTTTTAAAAAAAATTTTTTATATAAATTTTATAAAATTTTATATATGAAATTTAAAAAAAAAAGCTAGCTAGCTGGGTTTATTTTTAAATTTAATATTATGAAAACCAAGTAATTAAATTTGTATGGCCTAAAATTGATTGATTGATTTATTTATTTAATACATATATTTAATTCATATATTATATATAATTAATGTTTATATATACATTTAAAGATCTTCAGCCTATGAACTACTATTTTATCTAATCAAATTCTAGCAAAAAAACTTTTTTAAAAGACAGTTATGCATTATTTCTATTAACTAACTCACTCTAATCCTACTATTATAAAGGAAACCATGATTCAAAAAATAAAACCAAAGTTCTAATAGCAAATAAAATAGCACTAAAAGAATGAATAATACTGAAAGTAATAAAATCCCAATAATGATAATACTAATAACAAATGATGATATTAATGACAAAAGTGTTACAATAATGCTAATAACAAGAGTATAATATATCAGAAAAGCAATAAATAATAATTCAAAAAAAAAAAATAATAGTAAAAGCAGAAAAAAAAAAGAAAAACAAAATCAATACAAAGAAAAGAAAAAAATATATGATCTAACTTATCCAAAGAACTATGAAGAATAATAACACAATCCAAAAAAGCTTATTCAATACCTGAAAAAAAATTACTAGCTAAACACATTTATAAGCCAAAGCAAAAAATCCAAGAACAACATTTTTTGAAATATTCTAAAAATATATAAAAAAAGTTTGTTAGAAATGTGTTTATAAAACAAAAGCAACAATGAAAAATAAAACTATATGTTCCAGATTTACAAGTTATACTGTATACTCTATAAATCCCAAAAAGTTCAGAAATGCCCAAAACTATAACAAAATGAATTGTTAATAATATATTTACAAGCAAGAAAAAACAAGAGTAATGAATTTACAAAATTATACTTCCCAAGACAAACACTTAACAGTTTTCTAGCAATTCTAGAAAAAAAGAAACAAGCATCAATAATAAATTTATAAATCAAAAAACAAGCAAAGAACAAATAAAACAAATACCAAACACCCACAATTCTTATAAGCTTTCTATATTGTTCAACATAGTAATTCAAGCTGATTAAATTTTTATAGCTAGGCTAAGCTATTATATTTATTTTTATTTTTACAGCTAGGCTAAACTATTATATTTTTAATGGTTTAGCAGCTTAGCTAATAATTTATACTGAATTATAAAATATCTATATTTAGTAAATATTGTATATACTTCATCAAATTAAAAATAAGTATATATATATGTTAAATTGAAATTTGTGTTAGATCAAAATTTCAAAACTAAATTTAATTAGAATTAGAGTGCTAACTTAATCAGCTTGAATCACTAGTTCAACATTGTTTAACATTGTCATATAATTGATATATTAGCAACAATTAAAAATACTAAAAACAGCTTAACTAAATAAAGCTAACAATACTAGTATAGAAAAAGCAATACCTATATTACATATCTGATAATAATACAAATTTCTATTAACAATAGCCAACAACAACAGCAATATACAATTTACTAATATACCAATGATAAAGCCAAAACTACAATACCAACACAAACAATAGCTTTGGTAACGATGATATCAACTTCAAATGAAGGACCTGGTAAAAATAATAGCAATCTGAAACTGTAAAAAAAAATGCTAATAAGTAACTAGTATAATGTATTAAAACAAAAAAAAAATTTAACTGATCTAATTAGTTGATAATCATTATTTATACCCTATGATCAGGAGTATACTATAGTGCATAGTGTACCAAACTATAATTTTTTTATTTTTTTATTTTTTAGTTTTATTTTTTGTTTATTTTTTTTTATTATTATTTTATTTTTATTTTATTTTATTTTTTATTTTTTATATCATTTACTATATTTTATATTAAATTATAATGGCTTTGTATAAACCCAAAAAAATTAAAAGATTAAGTGCAAAAAAGTATAAGAAATTCTGTAAATTGTTAGCTAAAAGTGCCTCAGTGTAATTTGTTTTTAGTCATGTTGTAGCATATTTTGTCAAAACTGTTGAATCTATATCAAGTTATTTTTCAAGATTTTCTAATAGTTAAAAATTAATAATATAATTTTGTTTATTTTTTAATTTACTATTTATAATATTTTTAATTTAATATTATTTTAAAATAATTTAAGTTCAAACTATGTTGGCTAAGATTAAAGATATACTTATTAAGCTATTCAAGAAAGTTAATATTATAGAGTAAAAGATTTCTAATATAGATAGCCATATATTGGAAGGTCACAATATAGCTAATAAAACTAAATTCATTAAGGTTTTATTATTTTTATTTATTAATTTTTATAATTAATTTAATTTAAACTAATAAATATTATTTTATAATAGCAAATATATATAGCTATTGCTAAACACCTTATCATAACAAGTATTTACCTTACGCCAAATCAATTTAAAGATGTAGCTGAGAAATACCTTATTGAAAACAAACATGAATTTTATAGTAGTATAAGAACTTAGCATAGAATATATATTATACTAATAAACTTACAAAATCTGTAAATATTTATTATATTCAAATTAGTATAAATTAAATCAAATAAATTTAGATTATTGTATTTTAGTTATTTTGGAATTTTCTATTTATATTTTTTTAATTTTTGTATAATTTATATTTTCTAGTTTATTATATTAATTAAATCATTTTTAAATTAATTTGAATTAATTTGAATTATTTTCAATTTTTTTATTTTATTAAATTTTTCTAATTCTTTTTTTTGATATATATTTTAATTTTTTGATTTATTATTTTTTTTTAATTTATTTTGCTTTTATAATATTTTTTTTTTATTTATTATTATCTTTATTCTTATTTTTGTATTATTAATTCTTTATATTAAATTAAATTAAATTAATTTGAATTTATTTAATTTAAATCATATTTGTTTATTTTTACTTTTAGTTTCTTAATTACTATTATTTATATCAAAGTCAAGTTTTGATAAAAATTTGCAAATCAATTTTCTTTATATTTGAGAAAACTCTCTTAGACCAAATTAACTCAAGCATCACGTCTCAAGCTATTACAATATAAAAAAATTCTGATAAAACAAAGTTATGTTGCTATAAACTTTTCACTTTAATAAGTAAAAATAATCCTGCCAAAACTTATTTTACTCGAATCCTTAAGAGAGCATAGTTTGCTATTAGACTAAATATGCAATTAGTATATACTATAACTATATACCAAGTAATACTTAATGCTCATTACAAAAAACTAAATATAAATGATGAAATAATTAAAAATAGATTAAACAAAAATATTGTAAGTAATATATATTTAATTATACTTATTTTATTTAAATATATTTTTATAATTCTAATGTATTTAATTTATTTAATTAAGGATAAGTTAGTAGCAAGTACTATCTATCTCACCCTACTACTAATGATAAAGAATTATTAACCAAAGATGAACAAGTTGAAATTATAGCATCATCAAGTAAGCAGGGTTGAAAAAAAAAAGGCTTCTACTTTAACTCAAACAATATCATAATCATCCAAAAAGAGAAAGAGTGCTGTTGTTGTATCTATCCTAGTTTCTGCCTATTATTTACTAACATATTCTAATATATCTGATTTATATGCTTTTAATTCATATTAATCTAAACTTATCTAAACTATTCTATCTAAATCTAATAATTCTTCAACCAATCTAGCTGCATTTTCCTCTATTTTATCTATTCATCTTCTATTAACAACTTTATCTGTTTATTCTTTGCTAACAACATCTTCTGTCTATTCTCTATTAACAACTTTAGATAATACTAACCATCAAAACCCAAGTCTATTAACATCTATACAAGAATAAATATATAATATATTTTTTTTATAATGTTTTTTTTTTTAATTTTTAATATTTTTTATATATATACTGTATTATATTTTATTATTTATTTGTTTTATTTTTATGTTTTTTTTTGTTATTTTTATTTTATATATATCTAAATACATATTTATTATTATTATTATTATTATTTAATATATTCGTATTTTGCTATAAAAAAATTATCGATTTTGTTTAAGTTATATTAATTAATTTTAAGAAGATACAAAACTGTTTGAATTTAATCAATTAAATCTAAATTAAGCTAACAATATGCAATTTATATCAAATAATTAAAAATATTTTCTATTTTATATTTAAATTAAATTCAATTAAACTCAAATTAATCTATTTTTTTAGTCTAAATTGAATCGATTTATTTTATTTAAAGTTAAATAAATCATAGATTAAAATAATTTTATTTAATTTAAATAAATTCAGATTAATTTGAATTTATTTAAATAAATTAGATTTATTATTTTGATTATTTAAAATAATTTAAATTGTTTTAACATAGTTCAATTATATTTTAAATATAATATATTTTATTTTAAATAAATTTATTTATATGATATAATTTATTTAGCTTAATTCAATTTAATTTAAATTATTTTAATTTATTTAAAACATCTAACATTAAATTTAATTATTTTGATAACATTCAATTTAATTCAAATTTATTTAAATTTTTTCAAACTCATTTAAATTGTTAAAAGATATATTTATTTACTAAATAATCATTAGATTTATTAAAGCATAAAATTATATGAACTTGATTTTTAATTGCTTCAATATTTATAATATTAAATAAATTAGTTTTTTTAAGTCTAGAATATCTATAATAATATAGATACTTAGTAAACTTAAAGTTATACTATTGGATTAATGTGAGATTTTGCATATTTTCTTTATTTAATTCGACTTTGATTAATAAATATATCTAAAAATTAAATATTAAATATTTAGAAATATTATATTTATAATATCATGTTATTATAATACTCTATATAGTTTAAGTTTTAGATTAGAGTTAGGGTGCAGCTTTAAGATATATAGATATTTTTTATTTAATATAATATATATTAGATATAAGGTCCTGATTTTAGTTTTTATAAGGTTTTTATAGGTCCCAAACATTTTTACTTAAGAAACCTGATCCCATTTACTTAGTATATTTTTAAAATATGGTATAGAGTTAGTATAGAGTATTATATAACATGGTGTTATAAATATAACTTTCCATATATTTAATATTTTAAAAATTTTTTAAAAAATATAAATACAACAAATACCTATCTATAACAAATTTCATTATCTGACAAATATTTTAATAGTTCTTCAGTATTTATAACAACTGCTATATTGCTATACCAGGCTTTTCTATAATAATTATCTGTTGCTTGAATTATAGACCTATTTTCTAAAGTCACTAAGCTATATATTTTAATTGTATATTTATCTATATTAATTTGGTTTGTTGAACTAAAATATATAGATAAATAATTTAATAAATTTTCAAGCCCAAAATATATATTAAAATTAAATCTAATTTTTGGTCAATAAATTCTTGAGCATTATTTAAACCAAATATTCAAATTAAATTAGTAAATTTAAAAGGATTTATAGTTTTAGTATTTTTTAAGTTGTCTGATAATTTTAATGCTACAGTCTGTCTTTGAACCTATTTAATAAAATAAATTTAATTAAATTTTATAAAAATATTTTAAACATTATTAAAAAATTAACTAATTATTACTGTTTTTAATATTTGATCCTCAATATTTTGCTTATTTGTTAAATAATATGGTGTTTTAACAAAATTTCTATACAGACTTTCATAAATTTCAATAGAAAATCCATTTAAATAACCATATTTTTTAATTAAATCAGCTGTATGATAGATTCATGAATGCAATTTTGGAAGCTTTAATTCAGAAGCAGAATATGATTCAAAAAGAAAAATAAATTTTTGAGCCTATTTTTTTGTAAGTTTCTAAATAAAATTAAACAAAATTAAAATATATTAATAAAATTTTAAGCATATTAAAATAATTCAAATAAAATTGAATAGGTTCAAATAATTTCAAAATATTTAAATACCTCAAATTCTTCTAAATTACTATCTGAGAATTCTTCAAATTGGCTTAAATGATACATATTATTCCAACTTTCATAAACCTCTATTAACTTAACTTGAATTGATTCGCCAATATTCAGATAGAGTTTGGATCCGGATATATAACAGGATATCCGGATGAATATCCTGTTTTATATTTTTTAATTTGGATTTGTAAACAGATATTATTAAGATATCCAGTTTTAAAATCCAGTTTATATCTGTTTTCTATTTAAATATTAAATCTATTTGCCTTTAATTAGAAGCTAATGAAGTATATATATATGTGAAAGACTGAATAATATTTGTATCGCATATTCTGGCCTATTCAAATTTTTTTCTGAATAATATCAACTTTCTCTATACTACAGTATATAATAATAACTGGGTATCTTGGAAAAAGCATTCCTGAGAGTTAATAGTTGTACGTATTTATTTTATGGAATTATTATAGGTCGAAGTGTATATGTACTGTATATATGTCAATATACGTATTAGGTATGTACATACATATATTACGTATTATATTTTGTAATACTTTATAATGTAACTCAAACACAGGATAGATAATCTATTTTTGTTCATTTTTATATGTAGTTACTTTGTATTAATACATTTATTTAATATCTATATTTTGTCTAGCAAATATAAAAGACCTGGTGTTATTTTATTGTATTTATTTTTCTGTTTTCTCTTACAACATATATTTATACGTAATAATTTTTAATTTATATATAAAAAGAAAATCAAAAAATAAAATATTTAACCCTTTACATCTCAAAAATTGTTTCCAAACTTCTGATATTTCGTTGAAGACAAAGAATCCTTTTAAACAAGTCAGCTTTGAGTAATATACATTTAGCTGTCATTAAATTGCCTGCACTAGAAAATAACTATTCACTAGATGTTGAAGTGGCAAGAATAGGCAAATATTTACGTGCTAAGCCAGCAAGAATTGGAAGTTCATCCTGAATATCTTTTCACCAGTTAAGGGGATTAGTTTTAGTTGATACTTGATCAATTTTAATATATTGTTCTACTTCATTTTTAACTGAAGTTGATCTTGTATCTGACCCAAACATTATTGAAAAAAGCTTCATCTGATCCTCTTCTTGCTCTTCATTTGGTAAGTTTATGACTGATTCATTTTCAGTACTTTGTACTTCTCTTGAAGAAGACTAATAGCTTTATTACATTTCCAACTACTTAATTGCTTCATTGCCTTACACCGAGGATCAAGTAACGTTGCAACTAATAAACTATTAATCAGTGTATCCCAATAATAATTTAATGCCATATGAAATTTCTCTTTAATATTTTCTATTAAGCCATCTGTATTCTGGGGTTAGCTAAGTTTAAAATTACTTCTGTCAGCAGTGATAAATATTTCAGATTTATTATCCAAATCAACTATATTCTCATTATCATCATCATCAAATATAGTTGATGTATTCGTGAAATCGATTTCTTCAGAATTCATACTTTTTACCAATGGAGTACAACTTCTAGTAAGTATAATAATAGCTAGCCATATGAAGCTAATTGTAGCATAACTGCTACCTCCTAATAATTCAGTGATTTCAGCAAAAGAAGCCAAGAGAGCAGTTAATTCTTCAAGAACAATCTATTCATCTCAGTAATCATGATAGACCTTAGTCGATTTGCGTCTTTGCGAACTTTAGAATCAGAGTCAGCACTCATAGTTGCTTCCATTAACTTAATAGCATGCTTAATTTAAAGAAGCCTTTTCTATGCGATATAGGAGGAATTCCAGTGGGTTAGAGTATCAGAAATTGCACTAAGATATAATTTTTCATCATTACTAATCTTTTTTTTTAAAATTTTTAACACTTCTTGGGCTTTTTTTAATTGCTTATTTTGCTTTGGAGTAGTTAAAAAATTAATTAATCGTTTTGCATATTTTACTAAAATTGTTGCAGGTTTTAATCCTTTCCCAATAACAAGCTGAAGCGTATGAGCAGTACAGAGAATTCGGTCTACCGAATTCATAAGGCCAATTGCTTTAACCATGTTGGCGGCATTGTTTGTTATAATTGAAGCCACCTTACCAGAAAACTCCCAACTATTAATTACATCTTTTAATTCATTTTTAATTGTTAAAGCATCATGAGGATATGGAACATACTTAATTACAAGTATAATTTCGTTCAATTTATAATTAGAATCAACAAAGTGACATATAATTCCTATATACCCACTTTTTGAATGAGCAGTTCACAAGTTACAAGTTAAACTACATGTTTTAAGTTCTGTTTTAAAGAGAGCTTTAAGACATTCTACTGAATAATTGTAGCTTTGGTGAATTCTTGCTTTGATTTGTTTATTGGAAGGAAGTTCATAATATAGATTTAATGTATTAATAAGTTTAATAAAACTTTTACTTTGCAGGACATGAAGAGGTTGTGAATTTGTAATAATCCAGGTGACCAAAGCACGTTCAATAGATTCATTTTGATGAGGATTTTGCTTAGCAGCATGCTGAAACATTTCACCAATCATTGGTTGTACAGCTGTGTTGTTTTTTTCAATAGGTTTAGTAATTCTATGTGTGTTTAGATGTGATTGGAAGTTACTAGTAGAGCCTTGAGTCTTAACTAATTGCCATATTCCCGCTCACTATTTGGAGATTTTTTGTCTTTTATAATAACTTTACAATTTCTACGGGTTTTCCACTTTCGTGATGGAGGCTTTCTACGAAAGTAGTGCCAAACCCAACTTTCATTTTTTCTGGATTTTGGTTTAGCGCTCAATTTATTATCATATTCTGTGTCACTATTAGAGTTTATACTAATGTTATTGTCACTTAATGTTTCATCACTAGAAGTATTAACATTAATAATACTTTCTGAATCAGCATTAGCATCAGAATCTGCCATCGGATTAGAATTATTTTGGTAATTATTTTTTCGTTTTTTAATATTTGACTTTTTTTTTTTTCGTATACAATTTTTAATTAAGAAAATTCTTTGAGAAAATTTTTTGATTTATTCAGAAGGTCTTTTATAAGATTTACCAAAAAAAAAACTAATCTATTTTATGAAATTTTTTTATAAGATATCATACACTATTTAGAATTCTTTATTAAACTGTTTATTTTTAATTTAATTGATAATCTGCCAGTCAACAGAAGAATAAACATAGTATAACATGACACAAATCACTATGTAAATCCAATATA
>CAJVPU010002497.1:0-10519 GCA_910591775.1 Dentiscutata heterogama | reverse complement strand
CTCTTTAAATGCACAGTTTAGTCTGGTCCCAACTTATAATAGCATTATATATTTTGCTCTCTATAAATGCACACCCTTTCTAAGTACACATTTTTGAAATTTTTTACTATGGTCCCGAGAGAGTGCATTTAGAGAGGTCTCTTTGTATTAGTGAAAAGAATAAAAGTTCATTGTAATCAGGATATAGGTGCTGACATATTATTTTAGGGTAAGAGAGGGCAAAAAATTACCTTATACTATATATAATTTTATATAAAAAAGATCTTATGTGGGGAGAGGGGGTACTCCCTATAGTAAAAAATATTACGTAATATATGTTATAGCTCCATTGTAATATAGCAGTATGTGTTAAACAATATTTCAACTAGTTAAAAACCTCATCTTGGGGTTTTTCTCAAATAAAAGGTTCATCTTTTTTTAATAGTTTTAATAAAGGTCTAGCCTTTATAGAAAAACCTTCTATAAAATGTTTATAATAAGATGCTAAGCCTAGAAAGACTCAAAGTTAGTAATAGTTTTAAGAAGAGGAAGATTGTTTAGTTTATCAATCTTTTGAAAGTCTGGTTTGATTCTATCAACTCCCACTACATATTCAAGAAATTGTATTTTATTGATGCTAAAGTGGTATTTCTTTGGATTAATTTGATGATTAGCTTGTCGAATTAATTCGAACACCTCTTGTATATCTAGTATGTGTTGCTTGAAAGATGTGAAGTATATATTAACATCATCAATATATACCATAGTCTTTTTCTATAGAACAGGCCTTAATACTACATCTATAAGTCTTTGAAATATTGATGAAGCATTGCATAATCTGAAAGGCATAATATTAAATTTATAAAGACCATATTTAGTTATGAATGCAGTCTTTTCTTTGTCTTCTTCCTTGATTTCTACTTGCCAATATTCAGAAGTCAAGTCTAAAGATGTAAACTATTGAGCATTACCAAGGTTATCCAACATGTCATCAATCCTTGGTAGGTGTCTTTCTTTGTCACATTATTTAGTTTTCAAAAGTCTACACAAAATTTAAGCTTGCTATTTTTCTTTTTAACCAAAATAACAGAAAAACTTCAAAGGCTTTTAGACTTTCAGATGATGCTATCTTTTTCTATCTTTGCAATTTCTTTTTTAATATATTTTTGTTCAGCTAGTGAGACTCTGTAAGCTCTTTGTTTAATTGAGTAAGATTCACTAGTATTAATAGTATAATATATGATATTGGTCTTTTTCAGTTTAGCAAATTCAGTTGCAAAAATATTAGCATTTTCACATAGTAGTTGGGTTATAATTTGTTGTTGGTTATTATTTAAGATATGTCTAATGAAGGTTGATTTGTTTTTGCTAATTAGTATAGATACTTTTTAGTTCTTTTTCTTTTTATCTTTAATTTTTTTAATTTCTAGTTGTACTAATTTAAAAATTTTTGGTGGAGAAGGATTTAAAGGATTATTAGCATTTTCTATTTTTATGTTTGCTATTAATTGTTTTTCAAATTGGACAAAGGTGTCTCCAACTTGAATAGTTGTATAAGTCAGTGTAGTGGCTTTATTATCATCTTTTAACTCTAATTCTAGTTCCTGATTAGCATAATAGTCTTTGAAATTAATCTGATATACAGTTTTAGGATCTTCTATTTGTTGTTTACAAAATATCAGAATATACTTTATTTGGTCTATTATTCCAATACTCATATATTCACCATAGTAATCGATAGTAGCTTGGACTTTAATTAAATATTCATTACCAAGTACTATATTATATTCCTTGAATTTAGTTATTATCATATTAACATGAATTAATTTAGTACCTAAAAGAACAAGTATATCTTTAACTTGTCTTAATAGAGTTGTTTTATTTCCTGTAATATTAACAACTTTAATATTACTAGGCTCATTAATTAATTGATTAGCTTTGTCAAGGAAGTGTTTAGCAACTACACATCTTTTTGAACTAGTATCAACCAGAATATTAATAGTTACTCCTAAAACTTTAGTGATTGTAAATAGTGCATCTTTAACCTGATTAGTTTGGATATTATTATTATCTATATTGTAATTAATTTTACCTGAGTTCAACCCAAGTATTTCTATAGTTTCTTCATAATTTGTCCAGAGATTATGAAATTGTTTTTCTAAATTATTGTTATCATTATCCTCTTTATCTAACAACTCATCTATCTTATCCAACAAAAATGTATATAATGTTTCTTCTTCATTGAATGAGAGGTTTTGATTCTGGGTATGCTTATCCTCAGGAGATACCTCTTCTAGTTTAAATGTTGAAGTTGGTTGTTGTTGTTATTGTTATTGTTGTTATTATTATTATTGTTGTTGTTGTTGTTAGAAGAAGAATTATTGTTATTGTTATTGTTGTTGTTATTATTATTTTGATAATTATTGTTATTATTGTTATTCTAATTATTATGGTTATTATTACAGTTATTGTTGTTATTATGGTTGTTATTATTTCAATTATTGTTATTATTCTAGTTATTATTGTTGTTGTGATTATTATTATTATTGTTGGGTCTCCAATTTTGATTCAATCGACAATTTCTAGCTATGTGTTCTATTTGTTGACAATTATTGCAATACAGAGTAGTACAATTTGATACAAAGTGTCCAGATTGATTACATCTAAAACAATTATTATTTTGTTGGCAAGGTGGTTTATAATTGTTGTTATTATTGTAATTATTATTGTTATGATTGTTATTATAATTATTATTATAATTGTTTTGATTTTGGTTTTGAGATAGTTGGGATTTCAATTGGTTTTGTTGTATAGATCTAACAATATACTGTGTAGCTTTCATAAGATTATCTCATAGGCTATTTTGTAGTTGAGTAAGTGCTATCATATAAGCTAGAGTAGTATATTCTTCAAAGAATTGTAGTTAAAAGAAGGTTGGGAAGAAAGAATAGAAAGAAAAAGCACTTCTCTTAGAATATGCTACTTCAATAGCTCTTGCCTTGTTTACAGCTTAATTAAGAGTAGTTGGACTCTCAAATTGTACTGGAATCTGAAATTCCTAATGTAGACTATTAATAAATTGTCTAATTTTGTCAACTTCAGGGTAATTACCATTTGGATCTACTCTATGCTATAATTTATCAAGAGCAGAGTTGTATATATTCACAGTTTCACCAGGTTTTTGTTTTCTGCTTTGAAGAGTATAATGCCATTGGGATACTTTAAATAGATCACAGAATTTTCTTCAAAAAGATTAGTAAAAGACTGGTTAGATAGGAGATCATTCATCCAGTATGCAAAATTTGTTTTGTTTTAATCGTACTAGGATAATACATTTCTTCTAAGAAAATTAGGCACTATTGCAAGCCATCTATTTTTACATATATTATTACTAACATATGCTCTTGTGAAGGCTTCAAGCCATTTGACTGGATCTTCATCACTGTTTCTTGAGAAGATAGGAAAATCTACCATTTTATACTTCTTTTGATTAGTAGTTGCTGCTATAGTAGCTCAAGTATTATTTTTTTCTATTACTTTATTCAAGCCTTTTAAAATCTCTTAAATAGCTATTTGTATATCAAATTCTGAAGTTTCTGGTCTATCTTCCACTTGTTGCTGCTATTGTTGTCTATTCTGATTTCTCAGCTCGCTGTACTCTTCCGCTAGTCTATCAGAAGTATTTGGAAAATATAAATTAGATTGTAAATCTTTTTTCTGATTATTATTATTAATATAATTATTGTTGACTATATGAGTAATTTGATTATTATTATTATCATGCTCTGGTTCTGATCTGGCTTATCAAGATATATTTCTAGAATTATCAACTATTTAATTATATGCTTGTTCAAAAGTAAGTTTTATATTATCAGTTTGATTATTTGAAGAAGAAGGATGTGATGTTGATTGTGTTGTTTCTTTAGTTGGTTCTAAATTGCTTTTCAACTATGTAATAAGACTTTGAGCTTGATCTATACCTTGTTGAATTTGTTTATCAACCTTTTCAATTTTTTTACTTAGAGTATTTGCTAAAAGATTGGAGAGATTAGAATCAGAGAATACAATTTCTAATCTAGACTCAGTATCAGTTTCTTGGTTAGAATCCTTAGAGTTTTCAGATGTAAGATTAAATTTTTTTGTTTTTATCTACTTGGCTTTTATTTCAAATACTATTAATCCAAACTCTTTAAGTGGTTGATTATTATTATAGCAGATAGTAGTTGTTGGCAGATAAAGTATAGATTCAAGATTGCTTTCTGTAATTTGATATACTTCCTCAAAAATATCAATAGTTATGCAGATAATATAAATAGCTTGGTATTTATAACTATACCAATCTCAAAATCATACAAATTGTTAGGAATAATGTGAGCTAAAATTAGGTGGATTACACTCAGAATAGCTAGAATCAGGTCTACTATCATATTTTGCTTTAGTAATAGCTTGATTAGTGTCATGTAAAAATTTATGATCTTGAATTCGATTTTGGTATTGGATAATATTCATAAAGAATTAATCAAGATGAAATAAAAATATGTGTTGTTGTTGATACTTGAATAATTGAAGAATACTGTCATGAGAGAAGTATTATCATCTATTTCTGTTTCAAATAATTTTAGTTCTGCATACTCAGTTGCAGTATAAAGGTGATATAATGAAGCAGAGTTTTTTTTAGGTAGTAAGGTATAAATAATTTCTTGTAAATTGTTAGAATTAGAGAATTCCAAATAATAAACAGAAGGTTAAGCTGGTATATTAAAATCAGAGTTGACAAATCGTCTGTTGTCTCAAAGTTCTTCAGATAATGGTTTGGATTTTCTATTGCCCCAAGAAAGGTTAGAGATTTTAAAATATTCAAATAGGATATAAGTTTGTTCAGAGATAAAAAGAGATCTGAATTGAAGTAAATCAATAGCTATTTCAAGTTTTTTAACTAAACTATTATATTCCTTGCTAGTTGGAATATAGTTTAAAAATTGCCAAGCAAAATTAAGGACCTACCTATAACTCAAATTATCATTACACAAAGTTCAACTTTTATAAATATACCTTTTGTTCTAGTATTTTCTCCAAAATTTTTAAATTTTTAAAAATTCTTTAATAATTAAATTAGAAAATTTTTATTTTTAATTTATATATATAGTCTTTTTTATTATTTATTCGATTATTACAAAATGCAGCAATTAAATGAATCTTCTTAACCAATTCTCTACCAAAGCATTGCAAGGGTTGCAACAATTTTTAAAGGAATAAAAACAACAAATATCTGATAAATAGACCTTAAAAATTAATCAAGAGACTATTATGGTAATCAATAATGATAAAACCAGAATTAAAATACCCATTAATGAAATGCTTCAAGATATTTGTAATAATTCTCTGATATACGAGTCTCTATTTGGAAAATTTATTAATTATGAATATTGGGAAACTCTTCATTACACAAGTATTGATGAAGTTAATAATTATGATTGGACCACTTTAAGTTCCAATGATGATGCAAAATAGGACAAGGAAGTTAACAATAAAGAACCTTCTGTTAATGAACATAGAGAAAGAAGATCTATTAGGGAAAAGTCTTATGATAAAAATACTTTACTTGCCAAAATAATGAGAAATTTAAATCAAAGCTTTATAGAAAAAAATATACCTGTCTCTTCTTTTACTGGAAAAGATGAATTAATTTTAATCAAATTGTTAAAGCCTATAAGAAAATTAGAAGAAACAATAACAAACGAATTTCTTAACTAGAAATAGTATATTATTTGAAAAAGCTATTCGCTAATGATAGCAATAATATTTAACTGAAGAGAAAATTTAACAGAGTATTATTAAAAAAATTTAGAAAATCTAACCAACTTAGAACTCAAGCTACAAGAGTTTATACTTTGTTTCAAAAATATGGGCTTAGTAAACTATACAACTTATTAGAAGTATATACTGCAGATTTTAAGAAAATAACTGCTGAACAATTTGAAAAATTGAAAAATTAAAATCTTTATTTTTTTTAAAAAAAAAAATACAAATTACAACTTTCTATATCTAAAAACTTAGTATTTCTTACTAAGGCAATATTTCTTTATTATCTTAATTTTATAAACAATTTTCTTTTTTTTTTTTTACCAACTGAGATAACAAAGCATTTTGACTTAATATTCCTGCTATTCGAAGTTGCTCTTGAACAGATGCTAGTTGATAAGAAAAGATTTGATACTTTTGCTAGAAACTTATAAAAAAAAAAAAAAATTTTTTTATTATTTTCTTTATTATTACTATTATTTTTATTCAACTATTTTATATATACTACTGTTTTTCATTAAAACCTAAATCTTTGAGAATATAGAGATAGGTTATTACTTTTTCTAGAACTTCTAGAGTTACTTTTTCAGAAGCTACTTCTTTAAAAGCCACATTTTCTTGAACTAGTTCTTCTCGAACCAGCTCATTATTAAAAATAATAATAATTTTGTCATTATTATTATTATTATTACTATTATTGTTATTATTACTACTATTATTATTACTATTATTATTATTATTATTATTTTTATTATTTTTATAATGATAAAAACTTCGTTTGAAATAATTATGGTTATTGAAGTGTTTGGTCATTTTAAAAAAATTCTACAAAAAACAATGATGAAAATTGGGTAAAAATACAAGTGTATAAGTGTGACATACAGCCCAACTTATTATTCTGAAGATTATCAAACACATAAGGACAAATCAGACAATATTATTGAACAATCTTTATACAAAAATTAATCTTCAAAAGGAGTGCAGAAAAAAATTTATTGTGTATACATTACTATGGTATAGTGGGTAGAGTATATAGTAGTGCACGGCTGTGTGTTCAAATTCCACTAGTAGCCTGTCATACCCGGTGTTCTGCAGTAACAGTATTGACTACAGTTGTGCTTTTGTTATTTTTAATTTTTATATTTATTATTAATAATATTATTTTACTTTATTATTAGTTATTTATTTATTTAGTTTATTTATTTTCTTATTTGTAAACTACTTATTTATTGTCACAGATCATAATTTAAAATGAAATCTATATTTTCTATTTAACCTTCTAACCTTCTAAAACCTACTTATACTTGTTTAATATAAAATACTTTAACCCTAACCCTAACCACTAACCCCTAACCCTAAAAAATACACTCTAAAAAATTTTATTTTTTGAGATTTTATATTATAATTTCATTTTAATCTAGATTTTATTATAATCTGCCACATTTATTAAATTTTGATAAGCAAAATTTTTGAAGGAGGGAGTTATATTAGTATTATATTAGTATTTTTTAAATTTTTATTAAGTAACTCTGTGTAACTTATAATTGTAGTACAAATCTGATTCCACCAATGGAATCCTTGATATCAATTTCCTTAGTGTAATTTTTACTATTTGTCAATCGGGTTAATAGTTAACAAGTTATTAAGATTTAAAGATATATAACTATAAAAGATAATAAATAATAATCTGTCATTTCTGTGACACAGGCAGTGTTGGGCTCGCTTATAAGTCCAGTAAAATTGAACTGGAACTGGACCTATAAATAGTCCACTGGACTTATAAGTCCAGTAGTCCAGTTTATAAGTTCAGTAGAGCGGACTTTTGGTCCAGAGCCCAACACTAGATACAGGACTCATTGGTATAGACCCATTGGTACAGACCCGTTGATACAGACCCATTGGTAGTGTTACAAATCGAAAGTTGAAAAAATCGATTAGTTGGTTAGTTGACAACTAATCGATTGAACTTTTTAGATACCAACTAATCGATTAATTAATTAATTGACTAATCGATTAGAACAACTAATCGATTAATCAATTAATCGGCTAATCGATTAAAGAATTAATTACTAATCAATTAAAAAATTAATTAATTCTTTAATTAATTAGTTGTAACTAACAATTAATCGAAAAATCGATTAATCGATTAATTGCAACTTAACAATTAATCGATTAATTGATTAGTTGCAACTAGTTTGTCAACTAAAAAAATAATCCTCAACTAATCAATTAGAAAATTTTTGGTAATTTGTAATACTACCCATTGGTACAAACTCATTGGCACAGACACAGACTCGTTGATACAAAATATTATTTATTCTTATATAGAGTTCTAAAAGATATAAAAACTCTATCTTTTTGCTCAAGGCAAGATAAATTCTAATACTATCATCAATAGCAGAATTTTTATAAAGATATCTTGCCAATGCAGTGTAGCAATTATGAACAAATTCAACTTTAAATAGTATATTGTCTTTTTTTGTAAGCCAACTAATAAATGTATACAAGAATATATTCAGTTCTTCTTTGTTTTCAAACTGGTCTAGTATTTTAGAAATGCTCTTTTCTTTACAAAACTGATTTATATGATGCAACCATTTTGAAGTATTTTTTTCTATATTTGCAACAAAAGAAAGATTTATTAGTCACTGAGCTTTGGGATTGTCAACCAAGAAATTGCTACTAGATATTTGTTGAAAATACTATTGGAATTAGTAGAGAAGTTTAACAGACAAAAAAAGAAAGAAATTAATAATAACTATAATACAAAAGTTTAATTTATTAAATATGACACACGGATTGTTATATCAAACCTATATAATAATATAGTTATTATATGAATATATGTGTATAAGTAAGTTATATACAAGTTCATATCTAAACTATATAGCCTTTGGCTATGTAATTTAAATATGAATCTGTATATAACTAACTTATACATACATATTCATACAATAACTATAATTCATCATACTATTATTCTTTACCTTCAATATACTGATATCAATCTATTTGCATATCAAACTAATCTATTTTTCAAAATTGACAAGCCTTGAATATTAACATATTTCAATAACAATATTATTATCAGTTAAGTTCAAAAAACCTTTTTTCAATTTAATAAAATTTTTATCACATATTAGCAACACAATATTGATACTTCTACTCTATACTATTATTCTTTACCCCAATTTCTTGCACTTCTTGCCAGGGTTGCAATCTTAACTCCCATCATATAACTAGTTGTTGTACTCTAGAAGTATCAACTATTCTTTCTATTTACTTTCTTAAAAGAAAGAAAGCTAACAAGCAACTTAATCTCAATGATAATTATATTGATCTTATTTGCTCTACAGATATTAAATATTCTTTACATATATAGGCAGCCATCAATAGAAATCAAGCAAATCAACATTTGAAAAAAAATTAATTTCTTAACTTTCACAGCTCATATCTTAATGAATTTTAAAGCTATCTTAATAATTTAATATTCAAAAGAAAGCTTACAATCTAAGCTTTCTTTTGAATACTAAATAATTAAGATAGCTTTAAAATTTATTGAGATATGAGCTATAAAAGTTAAGGAATTAATTTTTTTTCAAATGTTGATTTGCTTGATTTTTATTGATAGCTGCCCATATTATCTCTGCCAACTATCAATATTATTGATTCAATTATTTCAAATATTTTTTATAAAAGTAAAGCTTCCAAAAAACTATCTTATATTGCACTTTCTAATTTCTCTTAATATCAGTTTACCTTTTATACAGATAGCTCTATAAAACAAATTGATACTAACTATTGCTCTATAGATATTGGCTAGGTTTAAGTTCATAATAGTTATATTATCCAAAGCTTTTCTGCTCAAATCTCCAATTGGCCTTTTTTCTATAAAGCTAAACTAATTGTAATCATATCTGCTATATTTATACTTCTTCACAATTCTCTTGTTAAAATCTTTACTAACTCACAATCAATTATTTCTAAATTTAACAAACTTCAATCCCTTTTATCTTACTTCTTTAAACTTTTTAAATTCAATACTTAGTCTATCTGGCATATACTTCTTAATATACTAAAATCTTTTAATATTCAACTTACTTTTTATAAAGTTCAAGCCCACTCAAATAATCTCTTTAACAACTTTGCTAACCTGCTTGCAAACAACCATTCTACTTTATCTATTCAACAATTTAATTATACAAATCTCTACAATCCATTCTCTACTCTTTTCTGGAATAATACCTATATCGAAAGCTCTACTAGATACTTTATTAAACCAATTCACAAAGTATATACTATCACATTATAGTTTTCACAACAGTGTGTCCAAGAATAGTTACACTTCTCTTGCTTAATTGACAGGCAAACCTCTTGACTATACTTCAACAATAACCAAAAAATTTCATATAATTTTACTAACTTCAAATTAAATTACTTAAAATCTTTCAAAATTAATTTACTTTTAAATATTTTACCAACTAATTTTTATTTTCATTCTATATATCCTTCTATATTTATATCTCCTAATTGTATTTTCTGTAATAGCCTAGATACTTCTTCTTACTAGTATATATATCCTAATAATACTTTTTTTTTTTTTTTTTTTTAAGGTGAGGCCTTGCTCATATCTTTATTGAGTAATTTATATAAGTAATTATATAGTATTTTATAAAGAACTTAATTTGTATAATAACAAATAAATATAAATTACATGCAAGAATAAAAGCTCAGACTA